>BPLR01008042.1:0-88913 GCA_021605095.1 Caerostris extrusa | reverse complement strand
AATAAAATCTTTGATTGAAATTAAAATATGTAATAAAGTATCATATTTTCTATCAAATGCTCACAAATATACATTGAAGATTAAAGCAAATTTAATTCAAGATAAATTTATTTCATAATTTTCATGACTTTCAGGTTCAGTGTTTTAGTGTTTACTGCTTTTCAGAATAGTGCAATTCTAATTTTCATTTCAATTGAGATGTGAGCCCCCCTCTTCTGACCATAACTTGAGACCCTGGCTGTGGCTTGAGATTGTACCTATAGGAAAAATCCATGAATAATTTGTATTGTTTGTGACCTATGGTATGTCTTTAGAGCAAGAGCTCAGTTCAGCCAGGATTTGGTCCTTACTATAAAGAAGCTTTAAAAAATAACGCTAAGCAAATCGGAAATTGCAAAGGAAAAGGCCAGACATTCTTACCAAAAATAGCGCTAAAGGCCGTAAAACAGTTAAATGTTCTATAAGGATAAAAATTTAAAAAGCTAAGAAAGCATCTTATGAAAAGTGCATTATTGTATCAGAACATGTTTTCTTGGCCCTCGGTAAAAAGTACACAAATCACCATTTTATTGTTACTTCAATTTGGGAGCCACAGTCAGCAAAGTTTATAAAAGGTTTAATCTCCCATATGTCTATTCAAATATATATCTCACAAAATCAATAAACAAAACCGTTGCTAAGAAGATTTACCCTTTTTTTCATTGTCATTTTACAGAAATATTTTCATTTATAATATTTTCAATTAAAATTTACTGTTAAAATGATGATACAAGCCTTATGTGCTGATAGCTTCTATCACATAAATCTATGGTATGGTAAACGATAAACCTGTGATATAGTAAAACGATCATTTAAAAAAACTCATTTCAATATACTAAACTAATTTCAATAATTAGCTAAGTAAGCTAATTAGCGGATGCGACAAGATACCTGTTACAAAAAATTAAAAAATTTCACTTTTGATCAATTTTGTTTAAAAATATATCCACGCAGAATTAAAAAATTAAGATTTTAAATAACACTTTGAATTGTTCATATCTAAGAATCACAGTAATATATTATTTTTTTTTTACTTTTTGTCAACTTAATATAATGGTGCAAATTTGAAAACTAATGCTATGAATTATTTACCTAATTTTTTACAATAACTCAACGGCACTAATTAGTTTTTAAGATGGGCTAGATCTGATAACATAACATTAAAAAGGTTTTTATTTAATTTAAAAAAGATACTTAATGCACATGTAACTTTCTTTATCACTAATTTTGGCAGGAAATAATAAATTCAGAAGGGAAAAAAAAAACCTGTTAGGGTTTTACGTTATGCTAAAATATACACGCCTTTGCATATATACATATACAGATAAAAATAACTACAAAAACAAAATTTCTTGCAGAACTGATATAAATCTCCATCTATTGTATAATCATCATGCTTTTAAATTGTTTTAAATAACTTTAAGCGCTTTCTATTTTTAATACACTTGATTATTTACGAATTGATATGAATCTTGTTTTAGTAAATCACCATATTTTTAACCTACTACTTAAGAATCAACTTAAAGTCCTCTATTTTTAAACTCAAGGTCCCATAATTCAGATTACCTATTAATAGTCTCTTGGCCATAACGAATCTAACGCAATTCCAAACCCAAACTACTAAAAAACTCCCCAAATCACTGGAGGCATTAAATCCTGTATTCGTTACGTGTAACTATACATCCTGTTCTATAACCTCCTCACCTGTTAATGACACATGTAATTCTCATGTGTGACAAGCATACGCGGACCTTATTCAAAAGAGGAGAATTACGTTTTATCAAAAATTTCCCACCAAAATATCCGCACAGAGAGTTGGACAACATTAAGTCTCGATACGAAATTAGCTGAGAATTTCATGCACGGCTTGCTGCCTTTCCCCGCATGACGCTAAATTACTTTCAATTGCCATCACCTGCTTTGACGCCGCTTTTGCCGTATGTAGTATTAGGAATTCTACGCCCGCGTACTACTACTACTACAGAAGGAAAATGACTCTCATTATAAAGCGCTTTATGGTGTGATACATTGCTGGAAAATTTGTATTGTATTGCCTGCAAATGGATACTGTGTCATGCTTCTCACGATAGAAAAAAAAAATAATGTTGGTAAAGGATTTGACATCATTTTCGTTTTACGGGATATTAGGATTTTTTTATTCTATGATTAATATTTTATTAATGTTCATTTCGCGGGTATTTATCAACCAGTTTTAAAAAAATTCTGTTTGAAAATTACAATGATATTTGTTGGAAATGTTGGAATGTGTACTACAGTACAGTAGAACCTCTTTAAGTCGAAAACCTTCAAAACTCGAAATTTTTTTTTGTTCCCTTCCCTACATGCCCCAAAACCTCCATTACTCGAAATTTCTACCCTCTATATGTCGAAATAAATATTCAATTACCACAAGCCATGTTGGCATATATTTTAAATTCCGTAACTAGAAAAAAAAAAATTGGACCTCTGTATCTCGAACATTAACAATGTTTGGGTTTACAACCTTTACAACTCGATACCTTTAAGGTTGTTTATTGTTTGTTGTCGGAATTATTTTGATTTTTTATTGTAGTACATAATATAACTTTTAAGTTGCAAATAAACATATTTATTACCTCTGTAATTTGAATTATTTATTTTAACTCTCTAACTCAAAATAAGTTAGAAAGAATCTACAAGTCGAATATTTCCTTACAAAATCCGCGAATCAAGTCGAAATCCTTCATAAGTCGAAAACTCTATAACTCGAATTATTTGGCGTCTCCATTGAAGTTCGACTTACAGAGGTACTACTGTAAAATGTTCATGCTATGGATGGATATGTAGTTGGTTTATTGTAGTTCTATATGTCTGGAGCTGGGACCTGATGGCCGAGTGACTAGAGCTCTGGCTCTCGGTACAACAGAGTTCAAGTCCCTGCTGTGCATTGGAAGTTTATAGTGTATCGGAATCCACTTTAAACCATAGGACCCAGTTTAACGGACTGCAATGCTTACAATCTTACTCTGTAAAATAAAAATTATCTCCAGTCTTGAATCGAAATATGCCAGTAGGTAGACGGCCTTAGTCCACCATGGGGTTGTTGCGCCAATGAAGAAGAAGATATTTCTGGGCCACATGCTCCTCTTATATTTATTACAAGTAGCATAACGGTGGATAATGTAGAAAGGTAATTCACAACGAGAGGATTTTTTGGGTAATTGCACCGTATTTGCCCGTGAAATGAAAAAAAGAAACCCGGAAAGCAGTCAGATGGCAGACAGGCTTTCGATGTCCTGTCACATACGCCATCGCAATATATATTAAATCTCCTTCTTTCTAAAAGAAAGGATTTCAGTGGATGATATCAGTCCATTTGAACTTGGTCCTTCTTGCATTCTAGGTCTCGGCCCCAGTTCAGATATTTTATTTTTGTTTCGCTGAGCATTGATGGATCCCGTGTGACACTTATTTTCGTCACAAATAGGTGACGAACATTTCCCGTAAGACTTTTAGAGGAATGTACATGTCGTATGAGATAAAACGTGGAAAGCTCCCATCAGAACTAAGAACTTACTGTGGAAGACGCTTTGCAGTAGCTGGACCCTACCAGTAGATTTGAGCTGGTGCCTTCCTATACTTCTGATGAGCCCTCTACCTCTGGGCCAAGATTCACAGATTAAAATACTTTGCTGCATCATCTATATATATACATATATCCACAGTCCAGTCACATTAATGTAACCACCATCTACTTTCGACATCAATGTGAAATAACCAATCACAAAAGGCAGGTGGCAGCACATTGCAGTGGATTGTATATAAAGGATGTCCTAGGGCATCGAAAAGCATTTCAATCATTGGCGTAATGAAGAAACGTAGCGATTTATCCGACGTCCAAAAGGGCATGATTATTGGCTTTCGGGCCAAGGGTGGAAGCATTTCGAAACGGCTAATTTTGTGAACTGTTCGCTTGCCGCCGTGGTAAAAATACATCGTGCATGGCAAAATGACACTATCCAAAATCAGCGGCGGGGCACACGTGGTGCACCACGTTCTATAGAGGACAGAGACGAACGAAGGCTACGGAGATGTGTTCGGGCGAATAAACGTGTTGAACAACTGTTGAGCAACTGACCGCCGAAATGAACTAAGGGGCTACCAAGAGTGTATCCTCAACAACGGTTCAGCGAACGTGCGCATGGGCCTCCACAGCAGACGCCTGGTTAATGCACCTATGCTGACTGTTGTTCATCGGCGACGAAGGATGGAATTTGCACGCCAATACCGAAACTGGACTTCCACAGAGTGGCGACAGGTGGCTTTATCCGATGAATCCCATTTTATGCTCCATCGGACAGATGGACATTGGCTTATACGGCGTGAAACGTCTGAAATCAAACACCCTGCAACATTTGCCGGAAGGATCCAAGCTGGAGGAGGGAGCATTATGGTTTGGGGAATGTTTTCCTGGCATTCACTGGGTGCACTTCATTGTGGAAGGCAAGATGGATCAGCACAAGTACGCATCTGGCCTTGCGGTCTATGTCCACCCCTACATGCGAATTATTTTAAGTAAGTGTAACAAAGAGCATAAATCGTCTCAATCAAACTGTGTTGTTGGAGTTTTCTTGGGTTTCCTCCATGCGACACGGAAATGTGACGCAGTTACCTTAAAAGGTCCTCCCGGAAGGCAATGTTCTCTTTAGAGAGAATCGGTAGTTTACTTCTGGTAAACTTGTGGTTGGTGCTATGTGGTAATACAAAATATTTTATAAATCTTTACTTACTTGTTAGCATACATTACAACTCATGGTTGTCAGAAATATAATGATTTCCCTATTAATACTCCTATATCTTTTGAAAAACCATTCTAACTAAAAAGATTAAATACCATAAGAGTGAAAAACTATCAGTAGTTGCAAGCTTCGCGAGTTGGAGACCTCCTTCACATGCGTTTGATCATTACCAAAAAAGAATGATTTGCCACCCGTAGACTTCAAAATAAATATCCCATAAAACACACAAAGTGTATAGCGAAGCACTGTCAGTAAAAAAAGAAGAAAAATATTAAACGTTTATCCTGGGGACTACGTGATACGAATCCTCCCTCTGCCAAATCCGCTGGAGGCTGTTTAAAACCGTATTGTTTCGTATCTATTATCCATTCTGGCCCGCTCGCTGCCCTAAACTCAATTTAGCTTTCATAACCACATCTCGGCTAAAATTTCCCCAAAAACAGATTTGTCTGGAAGTTTATAGGCTTCTTCTTCAAAACTCTGGGGCCGAGGGGCGATTCGCGGCCACAAAATGCAACTTTAAATCAGTTTGACAAGTGGAAAATTCTCCTTTCCTTATACAGTATGACTGGATGGACGTTTGTGTGATTGGATAAAATGATTGGTCAGTCACCGTGGTCATTCTCGTTGGCGGTTTTGTAAAGAAATATCATTATAAGGATATTAAGGTGGACTTTGCGAGAATTGACGTTGAAATAAGTTTTCGGACAGACAGTGACATGGGAAGGAAGGAATTAGGTTTTTTAGTTTGTAGGATATCTATTTTGAAATTGAGTTGAATTTCAAAGAAGTTTTTCTGCAAGAAACTTACTTAGAAAACTTACGAGTTCTGGTATACCATCCATATTAACAGACTGACAGATTTTAACTAAAGTTTGTTTAGTTCTTTAATGTCTCAGTTAACATCTTAAAATTATTTGAGTTCCATAATATATATATCTATATAAATGAATAAATACATAAATATGTTTATATAATGAAAGAATGCCATTGAAAGGATTTCACCATTAATTTTTATCTGACAATAAAAAAAATGGTGAAGAATTCATATATTTTTAAAATTAAATCCAAACTTTAATTTGTTATTGTTGTTTCATGCTATCACATCATGCTATCTAGTGGTTTGAAGATGCTTATATTAAGAGGCTTAGCCTGAAGATACTGCTGATTCTTTGTACTGACTATATCGAAATATCACCGAACCCATGTTCGGTTTTTTAAGGATTAGCACTGATTAAGATTAGAAATAAAATCTCAACAATAAAAAAGAAATTATTTTATACGTGTAAAACATAGATAAAGCCTTTATATTCAATTAAAATTTAAAATAAAAATTTTTAATAAAAATTTTTTATTCAATTAAAATTTCAAGGTCACAGACTCAAGTATGCGTGAGAAGATCCATTTCAAAAGTGACATAGTAGTACATTAATAATCGCTGTAGTCTCCACGACTTAGAATATAAGCATGCCGACAGACATGCATTGTGTCATTCAGGCACATTTTGTTGGATTAAGTTCGTGCTTGTTGCACTTGGTCAGTCAAATAAATAACTTTCCATGTTTGTTGTGAATGAACCTGTATTTGTCGTCCGATATTGTTCCATAAGTGCATGATGGGAGAAAGATCTGGCCAAACAACATGTCGATAGACACTTATTTGGGGACGTTTGAGGACAGCAGCACGATGAGTGTTATTCTGTTGAAAAATGCTTTTTGGGATAGTGATAAAAAATTGCAACACAACCGGTATGATTATCAGTCTGACGTACAAATTTGCAGTTTTTCAGTGGAGTAAAGGCGAGATTTCTCTTGCAGTCATAGGAAATTGCTCTCCAGACCGTATTACTTGGTGTATGTCCAGTGGGACTACGAAGCACATATGAAGTCCAGTGGGGCTCAAAGCGCTTACTAGCTTCTTCTAACTAACATACGACCATCACTGGTACCAAGACAGTAATGGCTGTCATCTGAGAGCGCAACAGATCTCCGTTTTTCTCTCCAATAAGGTCTATCTTGAACATCACTGAAGTCTCTGAAGGTGATGATTTGAAATTAGTGGCAAGAACAAGGCGGCAGTCCTGGAACTGTTCATCAAGTAATAAATTTGTTATATTTCGCTGTGTCACTCTGGCGTCAACAGAAGTTCGATTTCTGCGGCAAATGCAGTATAATAAGTTACATCCATGCGGTAAATCAGAAGGTTTTCCCTCACAGTAATGGCTCGTATGTGGAACTGAATTCTGATTTTTTGTGCTTTTTTTTTTTTTTTCATTTTCCCATGATCACTGCTGCCAACAATCATGCACAGTGGGTACATTCCTGCAAGTGTCTTTCCGCGATATCGCGTAAAGAAAATTCATCTTATATACCAGCATAGTTCGTTGTTGATTTGACGGACCAAGTGCAGCAGACATGAAACTCCTTCCCAAAAATTGACGTACGGCACAATGAATGCGCGTTTGCATGCTTCATTTCAAATCTTAGCGTTTATTAATGTGCCATTACTTCATTTTATATAGCTCTTCTCGTGCATGCATTATAACCTGTGACCTTGAAAGTTTGATCAAATAAATATGTTATCCAGACAAACGCTCTATCTGAACTTCATTTCTCTGTAGTAATTTATTCCTGATGTTGGGTTTTAATTTCCATCATTGCGTTAGACTTTTTATCTCTCTCGAATGATCAAGTTTTCAGTTTAATGTTATTCTACTAGGGAATTTTCATGAATGGATTTCCTTTGAGCGTCGCTTCTGTAATTTTTTGTTCAAAATTAAATCAAATTAAGTTTCATAACTTCACTGAAGCCAGGCAATGATGGACCTGATAAATAAAATGTTGGTTTAGTTTGATTCGTCGCTCTAGGTTCTTTTTTTGCACAATTTGGACCAGGACCTGCAGTTTGATGTGGCTAATTGCACCAGGATCGAAAATTTAACGTGAACTAAAAATCATCCATGCTACCGATAGGATAAGAACCTGAAGTGCCAAAGGCCAAAGCGCCTAATTTGTAATAGCCTAATGTAAGTAACCTAATTGACGTCACAGGTCAATTAGGCAATTAGAGTTCAAGAAATCCGATGATTACAGCCACAAATATTAAAAACATTATAAGTTACAAATAGGAGCATACTATAGAAGTTAATCTTCATTTTGAGAAGTTTAACAGGAGCTAAAAGAAATCTTTATTTTGTAAATAAAGGAAATTGTGTTATTTATTTCTGTTTAACACTTAGTTACACCATACATGTAACTTTTTAACACTTATGATCTAATATTGGCTATAAACAAATATTTGAATGTTATTGAAACTGGAAAAATTTATCAAATTTGTCTTACTTTTCAATTCCTTCTATTAGCTCACACTCTCCCTATATATATATCTTGTTCAAATTTTCAATCGTTCATAAAATACTGTTTATTCATCCACTCAAGTTCAAATACATTTTTTTAACTTGTAGTGGATGACACTGGGTGTTAATACAGTTTTTTCAAATATTAATTCAGTAATTAAATTTAATTAATTAATTTTAGTTTTTTTTTTAGATTTAAGTTGCATATATCTACCAATATATGGCGCCAGATAAACTTAAAAAAAAATGAATGAAAATTATTTATAAAGGACTTTTTGCAATATAGTGAAAAAAAGTAGGAAATGACTTTAAAATCTTTTTTTTTATATTACTTGTTAAAATTTTTTTTATTTATTCAGTAACGATTTGTTTAAGACACAATTATATATATATATATATATATATATATATATATATATATGAATTTCATATAGAGTAATAGATAAATTGCATATTACAAATTTATTACAATTCATCTTTTTAAAAAAAAAGGAGAGATTTAAGATTCAATTGCTTTTGCAAATGAATTATTCCAATGGTTTCGAACTAGGCCATCGTTTTATTCCAATTAAGTTTTCAAATCATTCTTTTATAATTAGATTTCCAGATTACGTTTCTATTCAGCATTTTACCTTTAAATGTAACGATCCATTTAGTCCAGATATCTCCGTTCCGATCGCTCAAAGACAGGAAATTAAAAGATCTTCTCCAAAAAAATAAAAAGTAATCATCTTTTTTTTCCCCATGGCTACAATCAATCGTAATGATTTTCTTAAATCATGCAGCTAATTATGAATCTGTTCAACAATTCAGTCTACTTGTTTCCAGTCAAAGCCTTTTCCTTCCATAATGTACCTCCAAAGTAAATTGGAACTTACTACATAACACTACTGGTACCTTTTTAATGCCATAGAGTTACCGTTGAGACTGTAATCAGCAGTAATGGATGATGCCATAGATGTAACATGACTCAAATGAGAATTCTGTACCAAAGTGTCGTTAAATGACTGTAAAAACAGATGAGTACCTCCTCTTCCTCTCTGTGTGTGTTTTTTTTTTTTACCGTAAAAGTAATCAGGTTTCTGTTTTAGAGAGTTTTATTTACATTAATGACGAGCAATCATTTTCAGTAATGCGAGTGGATTGAAAATAGAAAACGCAAATGCAAAACCGTTCTGGAGAGAGTTAAAAACAAGAGCTGATGATGAGTTTTCATTTATTCGGGTAAAGAATCGCATAAATTACCATTCAAATTGTTGCAGGAAACATTATTCCGCGTCCAATCATTAATGATAAATGGTCAAAAATGAGATGCATTAAATTCTCAGGAGGTATCGAGGCAATCAAGTTTTTTTTGCTTCTTTCCAAATAATTCATAAGGGGTCGATAAATCTTGCTTAATTTAGAAATTTGAAACGTCAAGTGTTTTTTTTTTTTTTCGGTTCATTAAAGTTGAATTTCAAACTCATTTTCGTGAATGGATTAATACCTTTTGATTTTTCAATCAGTAACATTGACGAAGTAATTGCAGCAATGTCATCTTAGAATTATGTTCAAATTTAAATTCCCCATTGCTATCAAAATTATCCTATTATTATATGGATAAATACTTTTTTGGGCTAACCCATTTCCGAGCATTCCTCCTGAATAGTCGATCTATATTAAAAAAAGTCGACAATCTTACCACCAAACAATGTATTTATACAGTAGAACCTCTGTAAGTCGAACTTCAAGGGAGGCGCCGAATAACTCGAGTTATAGAGGCTTCGAATTACGTGGATTTGTAAGGAAATATCCGACTTGTAGAGGTTTACATTCTTTCTAACTTATTTATAAATTAAAAATTCAAGTTACAGAAGTAATAAACATGTTTATTTGTTAGAGTTCAAATGAAATCAGTAGCTATAATAAGAATATTTCATAGAATTGGTTATTCTATTTATTGTATACTCATACATTGTTTTCTAAGAAATAATGACGTGCCTTGTCGGCAAATCCATAAAGTCGGTAATTTATTTTTCTTCGAGCTATAAGGGTAATTAGTTTCAAATGATCGAGTTGTAAAGGTTGTAAAATTAAACATTGCTAATGTTCGAGATACAGAGATCCAATTTTTTTTTCAAGTTACGGAGGGAAAATATGTACCAAAATGGCTTGTGGGGATTGACTCATTATTTCGACATATAGAGGGTTGAAATTTCGAGTAGTGGAGGTTTTGGGTCTTGAAGGGGAAGGGAACAAAACTTTTTTTCGAGTTTTAGAGGTTTCCGACTTTCGAGGTTCTACTATGCTTTTTGGTGTTTAGATTGTTGTTTTTTAATGCAGCTGGCAATACAGACAGTTAATCTTTATGCCATAAGCAAGGGTTGCACCGCTGTTATTCATTTAGCACCATCAAGGGGCACGTGTATCTTGAAGATATGCTACGGGCGAGAGTAGCACTACCCCATTGTGTTTAGATTGCAAATGATAGAATTCAAAATACCATGTATTAAGTAAGTTAATCGGTTAAATGAATCAACCTTTTTTTTTTATCCTGTGGTAACTCAAGGAACTATAGTAGGGAAGTTGCTAATCATTGACGACATTCGTTGCAGTCCCTATTTTCATAAAAGAAAAGACTCGAAAGCGACTGTAACACAGCTTCTTCCATCAACAAGCTAGCTGTCAGGTTGGAGTTTTCCGAATTTTATCCACAAATGTCAGATAGTGGGCCTGAATTGCTGAGTGGCTAGCGCTCTGACGCTCGGTACCACAGGTTTCGGGTTCGAGTTCCGGCCGTGCCATGGATGTTTGTAGTGGTTCGGAATCCATTTTTAGCCGTAGGTCCCGGTCTAATAGGATCGTAGAGCGTTGCGGGGGTATTATTACTCCTCGTCCATGGCTTATCTTCAAGTTACACGCGCCCCCTGGGTAATGCAAAGTGAGTAATGTCTGTGCAGCGCTTGCCTTATAGGCATTCTAAGACAGTTGTCTAGGTGTTTGCCAGCTGCATTAGAGAAAAAAAATGCCAGATAGTTATCACAGAATGTATTCCCGGAACTTAATGTGGAAAAATAAAAGTTGCAAAACATTATGTTCACAAAAGAAACAACTCATTCTTAAACTTACGAATTAAAGACTTTAATAAAAAAAAATTATTTTTTAATAAACAAGGCTAATTAATAAATAATTTAAATGAAATAAAATAATTTTAAAAAATAAGGTTAAAATAGCAAAATATTGTATAAATAAATTCAAGTTTATATATTTTCTTCTCGGTAAAATTCAAAACAAAGCACTGAAACTGAATCCTCTGAATTTTGAAGAAATAACAAGTATGCATAATTAAAATAAATCCATTAAGATATCTAATGTTATGTGTATAAATAATAATCCATTAAGATATCTAATGTTATGTGTATAAATAATAATCCATAAATATCTAATATATAGTGTTAAGTTACAACAAACTTTACTAAAAATTTGTATGAAGAAACACACCATGATTTTCTTTTTTAAATTATCAATAGACAATTATAATTTAAGTAATGATTTAAAATTTTTCCAAAATTAAATGCCAGTAATTCACCTTTTCAACAAATTTTTAATTGATATGCAAATAAATATAATATACATATAGAATACATCAAAAGATATGATTTAACAACAAAGCAATTTAATGAAAAAAATTTGTAAACATGTAAATCAATATAATAGTCAGCTTGATTCATTGAACTAAATTCGAAACAGGCTGAAAAATTATTTATTTCTTTAATTTTTTAAACATAATTTTTCCTTTAGGGAAGAAATTTTATACATAAACTGATCTGAATGTGAAAGCATATGATTATAATTAAGTATATTTTTTTCAGTCAATGTCTATTTTAACATAGACGCATGACATGAATAAGAATTCTAACTATGCATATCGAATATATACAATTAAAAAGAATAAATATTAACACACACACACATTGTAATATATATATATATATATATTGCAATGTGTGTGTGTTTAATATTTATTCTTTTAATTGTATATTAGCATTGTGTAGCAGATTGTAACTGGATGTGGCTGAGTTACTCGAGGCACAAGGTGGTGAACTCACAGCTTTATTTATACACGTACAAACGCCGCACACATACAATTAAAGATAGATATTGTATAACTCATTTAAAGACATATAATATTGATTCGTGGAAGGATTTCACTTCTAAGTGCTCTAGCTGAGTATCGGGGGAGAGGGGGGAGTTTATTTCATTTATTTATTGCACAGGTTGCGCGAAATATACTTCTTCTCAAGGTGAGAGCCTTTACGTCAGCTAATACGCAGGATTGCGCTAAATATATTTCCTGTCAGGAAAGAGTCCATTGACCATTTCTCCTGAACGCCAAAGAGCGTGTTCTTGCCGGTGTGTAAAAGAAAACACGTTACATCACATACACACACACATATATATAAGGGTTGAAATAATATATATGTATAAATAAATTATTCAATTATGCAATTATGCTTTTGAATGTATCATTTCTATACAAATTATAAATTTTAATGGTGGAAAAGAATTCAGAAATAATTATATTCAAGGCTTTGTAATGAAGTTCTTGGATCATAAAATAAAACTGATTAAAAAAAAAAAAAAAAATATATAATAGATGCTTCTCATTTTCCACAAAAATTAACTCATTTCATCGGTGCAATATGCAAAAAAACTGATATCGCATGCTAAACATTTAAAAAGAAGAAGAAGAAGAAGAAACATTTGAAGGAATATATCACTTAACTTTTTAAGTTCTTGATCATAGTTTTTGTCAGACCTTAACACGAAAACGTAAAGAAAACGCTCCCGGAATATTATCCACAACACAACGAGACACGCGAGAGGAAAATTATTTATTTGCATTTTTCATTAATCACAAAGCATTGCTGGTGTGGTTCTCTCCCGTTTTTTAATGCAATACATCAACTTGTTCTTTCGTGCACAATACCCAGGGATGAGAACTAATTTGCATAATTTGTTTCCATCCAATTCTTGAGCAGAAGATAGAAATTATTTCTTATCTCGTGTGTTGAAGGAAAACGCGTATGCAAAAACCCGCCAAATAAAAAAAAAAAGATGCTCAACTCATCCTAAAAAATAAAACAAAAAATAAAAAATAACGTAATTGTTTGCTTCGTGTGATGATAAATTAAGTTTATTTCATTTATTCTTGGCGCTTCTTATTCTATATCTCTATGAAATGCTTTTTCTCGCCACCACCACACAACACGCCATGGTAAAGAGAGATCCGCAAAAGGATAAATCCATTCTTTATTCTTTTGTTTTTTTTTTATTTTGCCAATCTTTTATTGCGCTGATATAAACGCGCTTACATACCAAAGCATAATTAGAAAATGAAACTCGGCAATTTTCTTTTGCTGTCAGAATGGATGGTGAAACAAAACAAAACAAAAAAAAGCAAATAAATAAATAAATAAAAAAAAAATGGAGCATCACAGAGAGACGGAAAGACTTGGTGGTAATTGGAGAAAAAAAAAGAGGTTTGAATGCAGGAGAGTTATTACGAAAAACTGTTATCCCAAATTGGCGAGAATTGAAGGAAATTTGCGGTAATAATAACTGTTAAGAAAGAAGACCGACATGATCGTATTTGTAGAGTGGGAATAACTACTTAAATATGCTTTTGATTTGTGTAATAACGGTAAATTTGAAGAAATATAGGAGATAAAAAAATTCAGAACTGAAATGACGACGCGGAGGGAATTTTTTACAGTGTAAACATTTATTAAACGGGAAATGTTGTACGAGACGGTAAAATCCTCTATATGATCCCCGTAATTGCAGTTTAGCGTTGTGCGATAAATTACCTCCCATAGCGTATACCGTGCACTAGCTGGAATGTGCTGTGGTATTTCGAATTCAATATCAGTCGGATTGGTATTTAAAATTTCCTCAGATATTTAAGCTCTAACGGTTTTTTGGTTTTTCCAAGAAATTGCTTATTGTTTTTCGCATTTTTATTTCATTTGCAACAAAAATTCTTTTCTGAGAAATATTTTAAATCGATGGTTTGTATGTAGTATTATAATTCTACAATTGAAAGCATTTCCAAGATCCCAAATTGCAAATGGCCGACTTGTGGCGCAATGGTGGTTGCTCGGCTAGCGTGTAGGAAAGTTCAGGCTTGGTGGTGGCCTCCACTGCAGTCACTACCTTGCGAAATCAGGAGACTCGATGGAGAATATGACAGAGAGTGTAAATTGTCTCGTATCGTTATTCAGGCTTTCTGATGGAGTATTCTCTGATTTTCTCCGCTACGAACCCAAATAGTGGACAGTTAGCCTTGAAAAATCAAGAAGGGCAATATCCTCTCCTCATGTCCCACCGCTAGTAAGTGGAACATGACGTCCATAGATAGCCAACAACAACAATAAAAATGCCTAATTCTTGGCCAAGAATTAAAGAACGCAACAAGAGTGCAGAAGGGTTTAGGTTCGAATCTACTACAGTAGAACCTCTTTAAGTCGAACCTCGATAATTCGAAAACCTCCAAAACTCGAAAAAATTTTTGTTCCCTTCCCTTCAAGTCCCCAAACCTCCATTACTCGAAATTTCAACCCTCTATGTGACAAAGTAATTAGTCAATCTCCACAAGCCATTTTGGTATATATTTTCTCTCCGTAACTCGAAAAAAATTTAAACCTCTGTATCTCGAACATTAGCAATCTTTGATTTTACAATCTTTTTACAACCTTTACAACTCGATAATTTGAAACTAATTACCTCTATAGCTCGAAGAAAATAAGTTAAAGACTTTAAGGATTTGCCGACAATGCACGTCATTGTTTCTTAGAAAACAATGTATGAGTATATAGTAAATAGAATAACCAATTCTATGAAATAGCAACTCGGAAGAAAAAGAATTTTCTGCTCTTTATAGCTTAGATAACGATCGAATTGTCTAAAGCAAAAAAAAAAATAATAATAATAATAAAAATAATAATATTAATAACTTTTTTAATACATAATATTTTTAATTTTAAGGTTGTTTCGGAATTATTTTGATTTTTTATTGTAGTACATAATATAATTTTTAAGTTGCAAATAAACATGTTTATTACCTCTGTAACTTGAATTTTTATTTATTTTACATCTCCAACTCAAAATAAGTTAGAAAGATTCTAGACCTGTACAAGTCGAATATTTCCTTACAAAATCCGCGTAAGTCGAAAACTTTATAACTCGAATTATTTGGCGTCTCCCTTGAAGTTCGACTTACAGAGGTTCTACTGTTGTAACTTCCATTGCAGTCACTATTTTAGAAATGAGGAGACTTATTGAAGATTAAGACAGCGTATATAACTCCTCCTTTTGAAGTTTTCGTGAAGTGGGAGTTTTCCTGATTTTATCTCATGTGATACCCAAATGGTGGGCAGTTAACTTTGAAAAACTATGTACTCCCTCAAGGAAAGTTATGTACTCCCCTCATCACCTGACGGTGGGTTATTCAGGGCCCATATTATCGGATCGCCAGACCCACCAATAGTCAAAAACAACAAAAACGTCGGACTCATGGCTGAGAAGTAAAGATCACAGCTGGAATACAGGGGCTAAGGTTCGAATCCGCTGCTGGCCTCTATTGCAGTCACTGCTTTCAGAAATTAGATGGGGATTATGATATCGTGTGTAAAGAACCTCCCATTTGAGATAAAAATGATTAAAGTTGACTCCATTATATTATTTATTTTTCCCTTACGGCAAATGATGGGCAGTTTAAGTATATCTTATTGAGGCCACAAATTTGTTAACAAAAAAGAAAGAAACTGCCTGCAAATAACGAACAAATAATAATTTTTATTTTTATGTTATCCTTCGTTATCTTAATTTTATATGAGTAAAACGAATGTTATTGTTAATTTTAATAAAGAATTTTATAATTTTAATCTTCAAGCTGCTTTATTTATAGCATCTTTATTTGCTTTTTTTTAAGACATAGGTAGATATATTCTATAGGTAGTCATCCTCAACGGCGCAACAGCCCCATGGTGGGCCTACTGGTAGATTTCGAGACAGGATATGTTTTCTTTTTTACAGGGTAGGGTTGTCAACCCTACGCCCAACGCTTTACATTCAAATGAGACTGTGACCTACGGTTTAAAGTGTATTCCGAACCATTGGAAACATCCATGACACAGCTGGATCTCGAACCTGAAACCTGTGGTACCGAGCGCTAGTCACTCGGCCATCAAGTCCCAGATATATAGATTCATATACAGAAATTTTGTACTATATATTTCTGTTCATTTAAAGAAAGTTGATTTCCGTGAAAACTATAAATAATTTTTTTCTTTTGAAAAGATAACGTTAGTAAGTTTGGGAACAAACAATAAGAAGGAAGGAATTAATAAAATAATTTTTCGCTTATAATTACTTATTAAAATATCTATTAAATATTAAACTAACAAATAAATCTATTAAATATTAAAATTAATTAATCTATTAAAATTATATAATCTATTAAAACTATATAATCTATTAAATATTAAACTAAATAATATTTTCATGGAATTTGATTTATGTAATGTTTTTTTTTATCAATAGCCTTAATATTAAAACTTATACACTCTAAGACGAAAGAAAAAAAAAAAACACTGAAAGACAAAGACAAACGTGATTGCAGTGGTATTGTGTCAACCAATAGACCATTCAACTGGCCGAAGTCTGTTTAATAGAGATCAGTGACAACAAGGATTGACTGTCCATCAGATGACACAACTACAAGCGTGTTTGCAGTGAAGTCAGGCCTACTATTTTTCCATTGATTCTTTGTTCGTATAGGTGTGTCTTTCTAGGGAATCTTTGTACCAGTTTTTAATTTACTATGTAGAATGTAGTTCATCGTTTCAATGGAAACAGCTAGATGATATTCTATTGCCTATATATTGAATTTATTCAGAGCTATAGCCGCGAGTTATTTGAGTCCTCTCTTGTCTTGCTTGCATTAATAAACGCGAAATCATTAGCAAAAACTTGCAAATGAATATCTTTGGACCTGTGAAAATTTAATATTTCATCAGCTGTTTCAAAATGCTGGACCACTTCAATATCGTTGCGCAATTCTGGGAGATCATTGCCTTACTGATTACTTCGCGATATACTGCAGTATCTGTAGCAACAAAAATATTCCTTTGAAACTTCAATTCTTCCATTTCCTCACAGCACATCAACCGATTTTAATTCAATTCTGATTTATCTTGATGTATTGTGCATTCTTTTTTGTTCGAGGGACTTATATTTAGTAAATCAATGTGTAAGAAACACTGGCATTCACGACAACACAAATTTATGAGTAATAATATCAAAGGGTCCTCATGGTCTAGTGACTAGATCTCGGTGACACTATCGAGTTCGAGTACCGGAGGTGCCATACATGTTTGTAGTGGTTCGAAATTCACTTTAAACCATGGTCCCAGTCTAATATGATTGAGCGTTGGGCACAAAGATGAACAACTCTACACCGTAAAAAGAAATCCTCTTATGTTTCGAAATCTGCCATGGGGCTGTTGCGCCATTGAAGAAGAAGAAGAAGAAGGAAAAAAAATATAATAAATATAATTGTCCACTTGACCACACACGTGGATAATAAATATCCATGTGTGTGGCTAAGGACATCAGGTGGTTAAATTTTATATATTTCTTTTACAAATTTGTAAACGTATGCAACTATTGTCCCTGCAGTGCTATGAATCTTTTGTAATGATTTGGAATCCACTGTAAATCGTACGCCCCAGTCTAATGTTCATCCCGTTGGGTGTAGGACAACCGTAAAAAAGAAAATATCTCCTATGTCGAAATCTGCCAGTAGGTAGACGGCGTTTTCCTACCATGGTGCTGTTGTGCCAATGAAGAATAATAATATTATCGTATGAAATAAATTGGTTTCAAAATTTCTGACTGATGCGATATTTTTCACACAAATAGATCCTAAGTGAAATTGGGAAAAAGGAACAGGATCGATTCCCAAAGTCGTAACATGAGCGAAAGCAGCCGTCTAAAAGATGTTCGGTGATTGGGGCGAGAACACAGTACGCACTTTGCATGGAAATTCCCTAATCATTCGACTCAACCTCACAGACACTATGTGAGTTGATCCCTTTTTAGGGAGGGTTTATACATAACAAGTAATATATAAAAAAAAAAAAATTTTAAAGTCAATTCCTACTTTTTTTCACTCTATTGCAGAAAGTCCTTTATAAACAATTTTCATTCATTTTTTTAAGTTTATCTGGCCCCATCTATTGATAGATATAGGCAACTTAAATCTAAAAGAACTAAAATCAATGAATTAAATTTAATTTCTGAATTAATATTTGAAAAACTGTATTAACATCCAGTGTCATCCACTACAAGTTCAAAATAAATGTATTTGAACTTGAGTGGAGGAATAAAAGTATTTTATGAACGACTGAAAATTTGAACAAGATATGTATAGGGAGAGTGTGAGCTAATAGAAGGAATAGAAAAAGGATCTTCGTGTAAGTTCTTCATGAAATTCGTTTTTTACTTTAAGACTTCTACCAATTTCCTAATTTTACTCAGCAGGAAAAGTGACTTTTAAATCGCGATTTTATCTTCTAAAGAATGATTTTATGGATTGCTTGGGGATGAATTAGTTCGGAAGTTTGTGTTAATAGCAATTACTTTTCAATTTTTATCACCAAATATTATTTCATTTCATTCAGTTTCAAAAATAATGCCTAGTTTTATTTGAAACATTTTGTGGGGTTCAGCCTTCTGCATTAAATTTCTGCTATACAATTCCGCAAACAAAATTGAATCAATTTGCTCAATTAATTCAGACATTTCAAAAATAGCCAGAATTAGTTTTAGCGTCTCACAAAGCCAAACGTAACTCAAACACTAATGAATATTTTGACGTCAAATTTCACACAGATGTATGTCAAGGACAGTGCTAGCAACCTAAAAAAGAAAAAAAAAAAATTGAAATTCCATAAGCCCCGGAATTTTAAATTGAAAATCGGTATTACTTTTTGGACAAAATAATATAGTTTTCAAATTACTGGGAATATTATAGCATAAACTATTGCAATAGTGTACTGAAACATTTTTACATTTAATAATTAATAACACAGTAATATCGGGACCTGATGGCCGACTGAGTAGCTCTCGGTGCCACAGGTTTCGGGTTCGAGTGTCCTGGAGGTGCCATGGATGTTCGGGTTCGGAATCCACTTTAAACCGTAGTTCCCAGTCTAATATTACTGTAGAGCGTTGACGTATAACCGACAACCATACCCCGTAAAAATAAAAAAAAAACATCTCCTGTCTCGAAATCTGCCAGTAGACAGACGGCCTTGGCATACTATGAGGCTGTTATGCCAATAAAGAAGAAGAATCCACTTTGAAGAAGAAGAACATCTAGAATCAACTTTGGTTTGTGATATAATGATAGTATGTATTGATAATTTCAGAAAAATAAATGTTCAATTTCCTCTGTAATACCTACACTTCTGTGATAAACAAGTAGAATCTGTGAATATTATGATAATTTTCCACACATAAATTGTCGGAATACTCATAGATTATTTTCCAAATGTTAACATGGTATCATTAAAAGAAAACTGTCAAAAAGTCATAGCAATCATTGGTCATATATATTTAAATCAAAAGCAACATCCTTTTTTTATATGGAGAAAAAAATAGTATGAATTCTATATAATATTTCAATAAAACATTGATAACTATATTTTGAGGTACAGTTTTTTTTCTGTACTCAATAAGCCTCAATCATGTACTATATCAAAGAAAATAAACTAGAATCTCTTCTAATATTAACAATCTCTTTTTATTTCTAGTCTACATCGAAATCCGATCACACGTAAATTGATCACAGTTCCAATCCTTCAAAATTTAATTCTTAAATCATTCCATTTATAAAAGAAAATGAGAGGCCAAAAAAAAAAAAAAAAAAAAAAACCTTATTTTCGATTGACCGGAAAGTGTTCGATATATCGGACACGAAAGGGGTACAAAGAAAGAAAAAAACATAAAAAATTATTACCAAACTTCCATATTTCATACCATTCGCTTTTCAGATGATAGGAGAAAGGAAGGGAAAAAAATGAGGATTTGGGAACCGCAGATTTTGGGGGAAAAAATCATTCTCAAAAATTTATCAAATCATTCGTCGGAATCGAGAGAGATAAAAAAAAAAGATTCCTCAGCCGAAGAGTAGAAAAGATTCGGCAATCTACAGATCTATCTGGATCGACGATATCATCTGACTGGTAAAAGTCATGGAGAAACGATCAGTCAAAAATCTCTTTTCTTGAGGTTTTTTTGAAAAAGTAGAAAATGATAATCTAGAACTGGAGTGAAAAAAATTGGATAGATACTAGTACGGGGACTTGTTTCGATTCCTCTTTATACGTTTTATTCCCTGTATTTCTCGTTCATGCAGCAGACAGCATATGCAGATAAAGTGATGGTTTCAAACCAGACAAGTTACATGATGTATAGGGTTCCATGAATAATGTTTTGGGGCTTCTCAGCAGTTGGTTTCTTGGCGCTGTTGGGAGGCGTTTTACTTGCTGAACGCTCCGCGGTTGGGAAGATTTTCCGCTTGGAAAGACGGAGTCACTGGGTTGGGGAAATGCTGTCGACCACTTCTCTACTGAGTACCATTCGCAGTTTAGAGGGAATAGTACTTACTGTATCATATAAATAATCATATAAATACGTTAAATACTTGAGAATGATTAGATCTTAAGGAATCAGATGAATACGTTAGAGGGGTAAATGATTAAGGAATAAGATGGATAAGTGATTAATATGTATGGAATCAGATGAATATGTGATTGATATGTATGGAATCAGATGGATATGTGAATAATATGTAAGGAATCAGATGAATATGTGATTAGAGGGGTATGTAAATAATCAGATGGATACATGTTTATTGATATGTATGGAATCAGATGGATACATGTTTAATATGTATGGAATCAGATAAATACTTTAGAAAGGTAAGTGCTTAAGGAATTAGATGGATACATGTTTAATATGTAAAGGAATCAGATGAATACGTCAGAAATATAAGTGATTAAGGAATCAGATGAATATGTTTAGAAGGATAGGAATAAGATGGATAAGTGATTAATATGTATGGAATCAGATGGATACGCTACAATGATATGCTTCAGAAATCAGATTGAATACATGATTAATATGTAAGGAATCAGATGAATACTTTAGAGGGGTAAGTGCTTAAGGAATCAGATGGATACATGTTTAATAAGTAAGGAATCAGATTGACACATGATTAATATGTAAGGAATCAGATGAATACTTTAGAGGGTAAGATTAAGGAATCAGGGGATACATGTAAATACGGATTCAGATGAATACTTTAGAGGGGTAAGTGCGATCAGATGGAATTAGATTGATATGTTAGGAATGATATGGATGCATGATTAATATGTAAGGAATCAGATGAGTACGTTCGAAGGGCTACGTTTATGAACCAGATGTATAAATTAGAAGGATAAGCGTGATAAGTGCTTAAGGAATTAGATAAGTGATGATAAGTGCTTAATGAATTAGATAAGTAGTGATAAGTTCTTAAGGAATTAGACGAACACAAAGTGATTTGTGCTAAACGGGACTAACTAGTACGGACTTGTTTCGATTCCACTTTTATACTTTTTATTCCCTGTATTTATCGTTCATACAGACAGCATATGCAGATAAAGTGATGGTTTCAAACCAGACAAGTTACATGATGTATAGGGTTCCATGAATAATATTTTGGGGCTTCTCAGCAGTTGGTTTCTTGGCGCTGTTGGGAGACGTTTTACTTGCTGAACGCTCCGCGGTTGGGAAGATTTTCCGCTCGGAAAGACGGAGTCACTGGGTTGGGAAAATGCTGTCGACCACTTCTCTACTAAGTACCGTTCGCAGTTTAGAGGGAATAGCATTTATTATATAAATACGTTACAGGGAATTAATGTTGGAATCAGTTGAATACTTTAGAGTGATTAGCGCATGAGGAATCATATGGATACGGGATTATATAAGGAATCAGATTACCTCAGAGGGGTAAGCGATTTAGTAATCATATGAATATTTGATTAATATGTTAGGAATCATATGGATATGTGATTAATATGTAAGGAATCAGTTGAATACGTTACGATGATAAATGCTTAAGGAATTAGATGGATTTATGGCAATTAATATGTAAGAAACGGATGAATACATTGGAGGGTAGGTTCTTAAGGATCAGATGAATAAGTTAGAAGGGTAAGTGCTTAAAGAATCACATGAATACGCTACAATTATAAATGATTAAGGAATCTAATGAATACATTACTAATATGTAAAGAATCAGATGAATACGTGAGGAATAAGTGATTTACTAATCAGATGGATGCGTGATTCATGTGTAAGGAATCAGATGAATACGTTAGAAGGGTGATTAATGAGCCAGATGTATAAATTAGAAGGGTAAGTGATTAAGTAAGCAGATGTATAAATTGGAAGGGTAAGGGATTAAGGAATCAGATGAATACGCTACAATGATAAGTGCTTAAGGAATCAAATGAATACAGGATTAATATGTAAGGAATCAGCTGAATACGTTGGAGGAGTAAGTGCTTAAGGAACCAGATGGATACGTGATTAATAAGTAAGGAATCGGATGAATGCATTATCAATGTGTGAGGAATCAGATGAATCAGATGAATGCATATCAATATGTGAATCAGATGGATACGTGATTAATTAGTAAGGAATCAGATGAATGCATGATCAATATGTAAGGAATCAGATGAATACGTCAGAAGGGTAAATGATTGAGTAATTATATGGATACACGATTAATATGTAAGGAATCAGATTAATAAGTTAGAAGCGTATGTGATTAAGGACATTAAGGACATTTCTTACTCTACAAACAATAGTTTTTTGTCCTCTGATAGCTTGGTGGATATCCAGCTTGTATTACAGTTCTTACCATGTCCTTAACACGCCTATGTTAGCAAGGCATATGATATTTGTGATTAATTTTTTAAGTGTTTTAAATGTCATCGTTCAGTAAAAAATTGTTTGCAAAAAATTTCTGTGATGTAAATAATTCATAAAAGGGAAGTATTATTTACTAATTCTAATGTAATTTGTCAAACTAACCCTATCGATGGCATGGTGGATTTCCAACTTGTAGAATTAAATTGACTTAATTGGAGGTAAAACTAAATACATGAGAATAAAAAAAAAACTTCTTTGAAATATTCTCTTCAAATGTTACAATTCTTATGCAAACATCTTTTGAATATTGTAAAAATATATTTGTTAAAAAATATGAATACTTTTCGATTATTCTGAGGATAAAGTCACTTTTTCTTGAAGTTTTTGAATTTATAGAAAATCTCGAGCAAAGTAAAGAAACTTTGTGCAAGACTATGTTTTAATCTCTTTTTAAACATTTCTTTCCATATAATTCCGTCTAAATAAGCATATACAGATTAAGTGACCTTTGAAATCACATAAATTATAAGGAAAACATTTTTCTCTTAATAATATTTTCATCTGCTTTTCAAAATGGCAGTCGTTCCATGAAGCATTAGAAGCGAACTTTCTTGTTGAATGCCAATGTTCAACATTTGAAATGATTTCTTGCTTGAAAAATCGAGATTGGTTTTAAAAACGCTCTCGATAATATCTCTAAATATCGTTCTTAGATTAGTGTAATTAGTACATCATGTATGAGGTAAATATCTTTATCATTAAATATGGACTATAAGTTGATAGAAACATAAAAATAATAAGCTTATTCAGTTTAAAAATTTTAAAAATTAAAGAATTTTATTAATTAACTTTTAATGAATTTAAGTGACAATTTTGCTGAGTTTTAAAATTTTTAATTTAGTTTTGATTCATTACTAATTTATGCTTTAGTGTTTCACTTTATATAAAGGATGCAACTCAATCGTATCCTTCAATAATACATCCACTAGCAAAGACATTTATTTCTTTAGCAGCAAAGCAAGTAGAAGTTGAGTCTTTTCTCAGCACTGAGACTTGTAAATAATTATCTTAGATCAATAATGAAAGAAGATCTTACAGAATATAACATTTTTATTTATACGATAAGATATTTATGATTAAAAGGCACCATTTTCTTTTGCTTATCATAAGCTATCCTATAATACTTCGCTACTTTGTTAATTTGGTACTGTTATTTTTATAGGGTATATATTTTGGCAACAAATTTAGAGCACTAGGATATCTTTTATGTCAGTATAAATACTACATCTATAAATCATAAAAAATACAAGTTAGTGCAAATACGCTTTCGCAGATATTATATAAAAGTCATTAAATTTATTTCAAAAATTTTCTAATTTCATTAGTAAAGGTTTTATTTCATAAAATTAAGGACAAAGAGTTAAGGGACGGTATAAAAATTCGATTCAGGCGTCAGACATTTTTTACTGACTCCTCTCATAACAGGTAGGAAGACACTCATAGCGAACATTAGGTAATGTTGAATCTGTGATATTATATGCTAATCCTTAATAATTGAAACAGTATTAAAAATGCAAAGAATTATGTGTACTTGGCGATATTTTCATCAGTTTTTGTATGGTTATTACAAAATTGGATTATTCATAAAGCATTTCTAAACCTTCTTCCCTCAAAGAAGAACATTGCTATAATAAACATATCGTAAGGAAATTCATGTATTTCTAATTGAAGATCCTTGTGCAATTTTTTTTCTTTTCGTTATGTTTTACATATAAACACTTTGAGTTTGCAAATCAAAAACTCTTTGGTTAATTAAATATTAATAAGAACCCAACTTTAGTAAATAAAATTGTCCCTCGGTAAAGAAACAGTTTGGAAGAATAACTCTCAAAGCAGCATCCAAATATTTATACCTTTTACCCATTCTTTTAAACCCTTTGAAAGGACTTTCCGGCCTATAAATTTAATGTATTCGTATTCAACATTGGCCTAAAACTATTCAGCGGAACTTCCGAACATGTGGTTTTTTGTTTCACGTGAAACGTATTTCAAATGCCTCACAAAAAAGGGGAGGAGGGATATTTTTTTCATACACAATTTTTTTTTTTTTTTTTTTGTCTAGATTCCGAGGTTTCCAACTTTTATCTTCCTTGGGTAGCATTTCAAAAAATAGAACTGTTCTAGACCGCATTTTAAAAGCAAACAGTCTTGAACCGCTTTTAGAAATGTCTTAGACCCCATTTGAAGAAATCGCTGCATTGGATTGTATTTAGGCATCTATAACTAATACGTCATTATGTCTAACATAACATTTGAAGTAAATAAATTTTCTCGTACCGCATTTGAAAGATAATTGTTTTTTTGAACTGCATTTGAGAGAAAAAAATTATCTCTTAAAAAAAAATAGTCGACCGCATTTAAAGGAAATAAAGTTGTATCGTACCTTATTTGAAAAAATATAAAGGGTTTTTCATTACTGGTTTACTAAATTTCTATTTAAAAGGATTGCAAGACTGCCTTGAAAAGGGGGGACTACCTTAGACAATTTTAAAATGAAAAAAAAAATTGTATTGAACTGCATTTCAAAACAAAAAATTATCTTTGGCCATTATTAAAAAACAATTTCTTGAACCACAATTCAAGAAAAAAAAAAAACGTATAGTACTACATTTGGAAGAAAAATAATAACTCGAATTAAGAAAAAAATATTGTTTCGGAAATATTGTCTATTGTTAATTGTTATTAATTTAAGGAAGATTGTTAAACCAAGAAGCTAACAATTGTAAAGTCCACTGTGACATACAAACAAACATGTCAACGAATAATAATTCTTTATTCATATCTGTACAAAGATTTTTTTAAATCATTGAGTAAATGAATTAAAATAAATAATACATCATGAAAATAAAAGTATGACACTTAAATAGGTATTTAATGAAATAAAAACTTTAGCACTTTTATATATTTTTATGTATATTTAATAAAAATGTATTTTTTTTATGTATATTTTTTAATATTTAATTTCAAAATCTAAATAGAAAAGTTCATAAAATTTTCAATATTTAAAGAAATAATGCTTTATTATGTTTAACCGCATTCATAACAGTTCTGGATCAGAGATTGTACAGTCATGGTCTAGAACGATACTAATACTAAATATTGCTGAGTTTCTTCAATAAATCTTCCAAAATTCCAAAATTTTATTATTCCTTTATGCTTTCTTCAATCGTAATCAGGTCTTTTTTCTCAGGCAAAAGATGTTTACCACAGAGCAAAGCATCCTGTTTTTCCTACAAGCAAGATAACAGGATTAGAAAATACAAAACTAATCGAAATATCAATTATATTTGGCTTACTATTAATTTCAATTACAATATTTAAAATAAAAGCTTATAAATAATTTTAAAAAAAAAACATAAGATGAAGAAGTTTTTATTATTTGATTATTTTACATTTTTTAATTTAATAATTAGCAAATTGAGCTATGATTTAAAAAAAAATTACAAATTTTACAATATGATTTAATAAAAAAGCTAAAATTAAACTTTCAGGATTTGTATAAAAATATTTAGAAAATTTAATTTTTTAAAGCATTTTATTGTATATAAATTTATTTCTCTAATCTATATCAGTCATAAAATATTATAAGCTTATAAATAATTTTAGGCTAATATTAAAATACCACGTGAAATAATATCAAATTTAAATAATTTGTCATTTCTAACATGTTTTTCAAAATTTAAATTAAACAGATTATAAAAAAAAATTTTTCTAGATATTATGTTCAGTTAAAATTTTTAATTACAAATAAGCAATAAAATATATTTCCTTAATCCTCGTTAGTTATAAAAAAAAATATTAAATTCTTATACACATTTTTGTAAATTTTAAGACTTTTTGATTAGAAATATAAATCCATCAATCTTTAATTTAAATTTGACTTCTAAGGTTTTTGACTTCTACTTTTTAAATAAATTTGTTTTTTTTTTTTTAAGAAATTTTTTTTAAAAAATTGCTTGATTCTTTAAAAATTTTTTTTTATAAAAATAAATTTTTGAGTTAATATACAAATAAAAAGTTACATTAATTTTTTTGGATAATGCATTTCATTATTTTAACTTAAAAATAAAGCTGTTTTAGATTGTACTTTAAAGTAACATATTTATTAATATGTTATTCTAAAATTATGCATATATTTTAAACAAAAGTTAGGATATACACATTTTATCTGATTTATCTTAGGTTTTATCTCATTTATTTAAAAGATTTTTATATATTTTACTATTTTTAGAAGAAGTTTTGAATTAAGTTTTGTACTATTGAGTACGTTTAATAAATTGTGTACAGTGTCTAATAAATTTTTATTTTGTGCAATGATAATTTATTTTCATCAAAAATTAACATTTAAATTTTTTGTAAGAAAATTTATTTAAAAAATTATAGCTATCAAATTTTATTGTTAATTTGTAATGCAATTAAATAAAAATTATCTAATTTTTATTACATAAATAAATAATCAGAAATTATCAATCAAATTTATTAAGCGTATTTCTGTTAATGAAAACCAATACATTGAATTATCTTCAATAAGTAACAGATATTTGTAATTTTGTAAAGGAATATGAATAAATTAAAAAAAAAAAATGCAAATACAAATTCACAAATCGTACACTATTTTTTTATTATTGATTTATGAATTGATAAATTGTGCTTTCTTTTTTAAAATTTTATTTTACGTGTGGAAATTGATTGCAATGTACCTACCTAGCTTTTCCAAGGCAAAAGTTAAGAAAAGTGCACACAGAAAAAGATAATACTTTTATTTCGAACTTATAATTCTCCTTTCGAAACATAGATGGCAGTGCATGTTTTGAAATTCGTGTCGGAAAAAATTGACGGTAGATCACAGTTTAACTGGAATTCCTAAAAATGGTTAACTTTTTAACTTAGCAACTTCATATGATTTAATATATATAATATTATTATTTAAAATATACTTAAAAACTATAGCTTATTTTAAAAGATTAATTGATCTGTTATAATATTTATATTTCGTTTCAAAATATCTACTATTTCTAGAAATCTTTAGAAAACATATTTTTGTAAATATGATATGAATCAGTTAATTTCTATTTTAATTTTTTGTTCATTTTTATTGAATAATGATCTTGTTTATATTTTAACTTATATAAAGCATTATTAAAAAAGGATAATAATTATTATAAATATTAATACTATAGAATTTAATTAAAAATTTTATCTTTCAAAAAACTTTCTGAGCTAATATACAGTTTTAAAGCTTTTTAAATATAATATGTTATATATTTATTATTATAATAACAAGTAAAAATAAAACAATGTTAATTTAAATTAGTTAAAATTTTTAAAACAATGTTATTTAGGATAGAGCAATAAATATACCATTTTTAAATTAATACATGTATACAGAAATTGTTTAAAAAATTTCAAAGGAATAAAAAAAAAAAAGAAATTCAAAGGCAGAACAATATGCTTAATGTTATGATTATAACACTGCTTATATATTTTTAAATTTTTAGATTAAAAAAAAAAAAAGTCAGATATTTTTCATCAAAAGGAAAAATAAGAAAATCTATACATACACAAAGAAAAAAAAAAAAAAAAAAAAAAATGTTGGAGCTTAAATTTTTGCGAGCATTATTTTGGTGATAATCCTCCCTCCTCCTCCCTATTTTTATAAAGTTAAGTATAATTAAAATCTAATTTAAAATCATTTAAAAAATTCTAATTTCCAAATTTTTTAAAATCAGAAGCAGTTTAATTTTTAAAACTTTTAATTAATTACAGAAACTGCCCTTTTTATACATTTTTAAATAACATTTTATTATTTACCGCATTCCAAAATTCTAATAAAGGAATAAGATTATTTTAAATTTATTACAATGTATATCTTCAATTCAATGCCAGTTATTTCGTTTCAACATTTAAATAACAACCATTTAAAATTTGAAATTTTGATAGCCTAAAACAAATTAGTGAACGACATATAATAAATAATAATGACTTGGACTAAGATATATAATTATTTCATAATTACTTCTACTTACAAAAAAAAAAGTTTACTGCATCTTAATTTGAAATATTAATTCAACGTAGATGAAAAAAAAAAAAATTAAAATATTTTTGTCAGACTTTTTTTTATGCAAACAAAGTTCCTACTTTTTTTTTTTAATTAAAAAAAATTGTGGGCATCATTACTATAGTCGTCTACAATTAATAAAAGGGCATGAGAGATTTAACATTTAAGAAAAATTAATTTCTAAAATTGACTTGTTAAGTTAATTTAAGAAATTAATTTTAAGATTGATGATTATATGTTAATTAAAATTTTTTATTAATTAAGATTTAAAATTAACTTGAAAAGTTAATAAAGATGTAGGGTTTTTATTATCATATACATTAGATTAAATTAAAATACACTTGAAATATAAACTTGGTTTCTCAAGTTTTATTATCTGATTTTTTAAGTAAATTTTAAGAAATTTAAATAAAATTTCTATTTAGGAATATAGAAAATTACTTAATTATTAAATAATATTTTTGGTACATTATGAATGCAGAACAACTGCAGACGATTTTTTAGTTTAATAGTTATGTTAACTACTGTGGGCAACTTTTAGTTTAATATGTTCTTCATTATGGATGTAGAGCAACTGCAGACGATTTTTAGTCTAGTTATGTTCTATCTTATGAAAGTAGAACAACTGCAGACGATTTTTAGTTTAATAATGTTCTTCATTATGAATGCAGAACAACTGCAGACAATTTTAGTTTATTAGTTATGTTTTACATGAAGAATGTAAAAAGCACTTGCAGAGGATTTTTGTAATTTGATAGTAATGTACTATCTTATGAATGCAGAATAACTGCAGACGATTTTCATTTTAATAGTTATATTCTACATTATAAATGTAGAAAAACAGCAGACGATTTTTTTAATAGTTATGTAACTGCAGATGATTTTTAGTTTCTTAGTCATGTTCTTCATTATGAATGCAGAACAATTGCAGACGATTTTTATAATTTTTAATATTTAATATTTATATTTTTATATTTGTATTTAAAATTAGATAATAAACTTTAATTGTTCTTATTAAATTAAATAAAAGTTTTACAAAAAATCTGAAAAGAAAATTATTAAATACATTCTTATTTTTTTTATTTAATTGTCTATTAATTTTTCTTTTTGATTCTTAAATTGAGGCTAATTCACTAAATAATTTTCTTTTTCGCAGACGATTATATATCTCCCTGACATACTTTTTTAAAATACTGTAGCAGTATAAATATTGCGGGAAAAACTATATAATTTTCATATCAGGTTTTTGTTAATAGATCTTATTTAATGAAGATGAACCTTATACTACTGTGTCCAAAAAGTAAGACCAATTAACAATTTAAAATTCCCGGGCATATGAAATTTCAATTTTTTTTTTTTTTTTAAGTTGCTGGCACTGTACGAAATTTGACGGCAAAATATTAATTAGTGATTGAGTTACGCTTGGCTTTGTGAGACGCTAAAACTGATTCCGGCGATTTTTGAAATGTCTGAATTAATTGAACAAAGAACTTGCATTCAATTTTTGTTTTGCGGAAACGTATAGAATGTTGCAGAAGACATTCGGTGAGCATTCCTATATCGGAAGGAAATGTTTAGAAGTGGTTTAAGCAGTTCAAAGAAGACAGAGAACGCGTTGAAGACGAAGAGCCCTCTGGTCGACCATCCACCTCAACCGACGAAGCTCACGTACAAAAAATTAAAGATTTGTGCTTGCAAACCGTCGATTTACAATTAGAGACCTTGCTGATGATGTTGGAATTTCAAAAGGATCAGTCAATTTCATTTTGGGCCTCAAACGCATCAAATCTCGATTGGCACCGAAAACATGCCAGCTCACACTGCATTGATGCTTCGTGACTTTTTCACCAAAAATAAAACCCATATCGTTTCACAGCCACAGTATTAACACCGTGCGACTTTTGGCTATTCCTAAACTCAAAAGACCACTCCGGCGACACCGTTTTGAGTTGAATGAAGAGATTCAACGTGAATCGCCGCGCGCTTTGAAGGCCATTCTTGCCAATGACTTTTTAGCATGCATTGAGGATTGGAAAAAAAAGTTAACATAAATGCCTTGTGTCCGGAAGGGATTACTTTGAAGGCTATTTTTAAAAATTAATTTGGAAGAATAAATAAACAGTTTTTGAAAAAAAAAAAAAAAATATCATTGGTCTTACTTTTTGGACACAGTAATAACATCATGCACTATTTAATTTTCATTTTAATTAAATGACCTGTAACTGAGTTTTTAGTTACTACACTTCAAAACAAGTCGACGAATCACTGCCATTGATAAAGAAAATCTATAAATCTACGATCTTTTGATGTGAAGACCTATCTGCCTCCAACAATGGGAGGGAGGAGGTAGGGATTTTTTTATTCTTTTTTTTATGACTTCCGATCAGTTCTTTCTTGTGTTTTTGTAAAACTATCCGACCCAAAGACCACTCGTCTATTGTTCTGGTTCAAAAGACACAATAATAACTGCCGACTCCACTAACTTGATAAAAAACAACAGCTGAAAGTTAATAGAGGTGGAATTCGACATTTTTTTTATTATTTATTATATTATTATTTTTTTTTTTCATCCAATGATCGGGAGAAGTTATGCCTTTTATTGGTTCGATTCCTGGAGTCATTCGTTTAATGCTACTCAGGAAAACAGTGGTTGGCTTTATCAATATTTATTTTTTTTTTTTTTTCATTTTCGGCTTTGTTAAAAGTTTTACGCGTTTGCGCGTTTCACGTGATTTCACGTTTGTGATAATTTTAGTGTTCACGTTTGTGTTTATCAATGAAGATTTTACGTTTGTGCATTTTAGGTGGCTTACAAACTTGCAATTGCTTGTGGAGAAATTTTTAAGGTGAAAAAAAGAATAATTTTACAATCTGTTCTATTATATTTGAATAATTTCCTATCGGCAGTCATACGGTAATTCAATAAAAGAAAGATTTAAATAAATAATATTTGACACAATGCATTGTGTCAAATGCATGTGTCATTTATTTAATATGTGTGTCAATACATCTTACGTGCATTAACACAATCCTATATAATGCACTTTGTACAAAGCAATATTATTAATACTTTAAAAGAAAATCAATGTTATGCGGAATAAAACTGTATGGCTGTTGCTGTAGAACAGCAATCAATTGAAAATCTGAGTTGGAAGAAAAGCAGACTACTGAATGGCTGATGTTCTGCGACGTGAGATTTTAGTATCAGTAAAACTCATCTTCCCGTACTTTTTTCTCTCTTCTGATCAGCAAGTTATGGGAAAGCAAGGGAAAAATGGTTTATAAATTGTGAAGTAGCGTCTCGCATTGACAATTTAATCGTTTTCTAGTTTCATGTAATACGACACGCAAATGTGGATTTGTTATATATGAATTTGATTGATAAATTATTATTTCAATATTCTAGAAAGAAACTGTTTCATGAAAATAGTAGTTTAGTTATATTCTGTTCAATCATATTTTATTAATTCCTATGGGTGTCATGCAGTGATCTAATAAAAGATAATAAATAATTTAAATAAATAATAATGAGCGTATTGACACAACAACCGTATTCACACCGTGGGACTTCTGGTTATTCTGTAAACTAAAAGACCACTCCGGGGACACCGTTTTGAGTCGATTGAAGAGATTCAACGTGAATCGCTGCGCGCTTTGAAGGCCATCCCCTGCCGATGACTTTTTAGCATGCATTGAGGATTGAAAAAGTTGGCATAAGTGCATTGTGTCCGGAAGGGATTACTTTGAACGCGATGAAATAAATTTTGGAGAATAAATAAAGAGTTTTTGAAAAAAAAAAAAAAACAATTGATCTTATTTTTGGGCATAGTAGCACCTGAATTTCATCCTTAAATAATTATTTCACTATCCTAGAAAGAAACTGTTTCTGCCGAAATGGCAGTTTTCTAAAAAGTGATTATCAAATTTTACATACTTATGACATCATAAAAATATAAACTTTTAATAAATGACTCATCACAAAGTTTTGAAAAAAAAAAAACCCCACAAAATTCATGTGTAGGAAATTTTATTGTAATCAAGTCTGCTTCAAAGAGTTTCAAGGTCATAAGTACTTTCAGGAAAAAATCTTTAAAAACAATCTTGTTAATTTCGAGATTGTTTCCTAAACGTTTCCATTGCTTTATAAAAATGTTAATGAACTTCGATTCGATTTCAAAATATTAATGCGTTTTATAAGTATTGAATCTATCCGTTAATTAAACAAACGCATTGCTATATATTTCTTGAAGCTTTAATAATTCAAACACTCTGTTTTCCTTTACGTAATTAAATTACTTTTGTTTCGTTTTTGATATATTTAAATTAACCCATTACAAAATCCATTAATCCTGCACTCTTTCAAACAATAATTAACCTCTTTTTTTTTTTTTCAATTCATGCATTATTTCCTCTTAGATGCGCATCATTTTTTTTTAAATAATTTGGATGTTTTCATAAACAATAATGTTTTTCCAAATGAATAAATTGAGAATGTTGTTGTTTTTAATAATAAGACGTTTTTAAAGGTAATTGGATTGTAATGGTACAGGGAAAAAATTGGTTTAAATATGTTTTCAAGGACAAGAAAAATAATTGGATTTTGTTGATTAAATATTATAGAAATTTTCTTTTTAATAAAATTATAGAGTCCACTGAATTTTAATTAAAAAAAAAATTTAATTAATAAGATATGCATGGTTATGATTATTGTTATGTTAAGACATACATGGCCTAATTTTTGGGTTTTTTGTTTTTGAAGTAAATTTTTTCTAATATAAATTACTTTTTAGTTAATTTAAATAACTTGAAAATAAATTTTAATTATTTTATTAATGTGACCTCTTAAAGTTGATGGTAGGACCATCTGATTTTTTTTTTTTCATTTGCTTAACATCTTAGTTGATTGCTTTTCATAAAGTTTTATTTTTTTACTTGATATTAAAGGCAATTAAAAAAATAAATAAATAATGTAACCTTCATTTACATGTTTTGAATTTGATTAATATAAACACTTTAACTGAAATCATAACACTTTAATTGAATTGAAGCTTGTTATATAATCAAAAATAATTCGTTTCTTCTTAAATTATTTTCTTAATCAAGCCTAAGTTATTTCGTAATTTAAATATTTCAAATTATATTTTAGGAAAAAATATGAAAAATAAAAATTAAATAAATATTGTAGCAATCTATAGATAATTGCAAACCAGAAATTGATTTCAATTGGAAAATTACACAACGAAAATTTAGATTTTAGTGATAATTCTATAAAAGTTTTTTATTACTTTTAATAAAATAATTTGATTTTATTAACTCAAAAAAAATGCTTGTAAAAAAATGTTGCAAAAATAATTCATTCCTTCTTAAATTATTTTTCTTAATCAAGCCTAAGTTATTTTGTAGTTTAAATATTTCTATTATACTGATGAAAAAAATTTGAAAAATAAAATTGAATAAATTTTATAGCAATCTATATATAATTGCAAATCAGGAATTAATTTAATAGGAAAATTACGCTCAAAAAATTTAGAATTTAGTGAAAATTCTACGAAATATTTTTGTTACTTTTAATAAAATAATTTGATTTTTAAGACAAACAAATACTCTTTCAATAATTTAAATTATTACATAAAAGTAAAGAAACACTAATAATAATATAACTTGTTGGTTACAAAATATTCTAATATCATATCATACCATTGTTATTTTAAATCACTAACTAAAGTTTTTCAGTGAAATAGCATTACATTAATAATATTGCAAATGACCCTTAATGTATTTTTTTAAAGACGAAATTTTTAAGTGAAATTAAAACCAGGACAGAAAAAATTATTAAATATATAGTTACATAATATAAATTGATAAATAGAGATACACATTTTATAATTTTATTTTAAATTGGAATAATTTTTTTCAGAAATAAAAAAACAGAAATCTATCGAATCTAAGTTTATCTTGAATACAACATATATAAATTGCAATTTAAAATCATTATATTTACTATTTTTAATTAAACAAATAAAATTTAACTATACGTCATCATAGTTATTTTAATAATTTACATTGAAATTTAATAAAACTACATGTATACATACATAACGCTGAATACAGTTTATTCATACTTTCTTAATATAATTTTTGAACAGAAGTTAAAAAGATATTAATGATATAATATTATTCATATTTGAATAAAATTAATTCTAGTTCTGATTAATTAAAATTATTCATACCTGCTGTCAATTTTGTGAATGTTTAGAATATTATTTTCTTTAAAAATTCATTCCAAAATTAAATATATTTTATCAGTCACATATATTAATAAGATATTCATAGTTTACCTATAACATTTGAATAATATTATCAAATGTACGCTATTAATAAATACAATTAAAGTTTTGAAAGCATTTTCAAGTTTTTGAAGACGAAATCACGGAATTGAAATATGCGAATGAATGGGAACTCTACCGCCCTCTACCGGCAAAAGATTACACCACTGCTAATGGCGGTAGAACAGAAAGATTTAAATTCTCCGCAGTTTAACGTTAGTGGAAACGAAAACAAAACGCATTATAAATTAAACACTGTAAAGAAATTTCCGTTTTAGTTGTTCTGTAAAAAAAAAAATAATAAAAGGCTATTTTTTTGCGGTAAATCAGTTTGTATATAAGAGATTTTTCTAACGTTCATGACAAGTTATTTCTGTTTTTATTTGTAGGATTTTATACGAATGTTACAGTACAAATTATATAAAATAATTACGCGTCAGCAAACAAATATGATTTTTCATGTAATAAAAATATTATTAACAAGTTAAGAAAAGGTTTTTCCAAAGTGAATTATTTATTTACTTAATATATTACTTTACAGGCAAAAAAAAAGAAAAAAGATGTAGATTTTTAATTTTAGTATTTAGCAATCATAGCATATTAAAAGCAAATGTTTTAATTGATCTTTGTAGATATATTAATAGCCTAAAAAGCCATGTTTGCAGATAAATGCATTAAAAAATTTTAAAAACAAAAGTTATAGTGATTATTCCATTAAAGATTTTTTAATAGCTTGTAAATAATTGTTTTAAATATAAAAAATTAAAAAGCGTGTTATTTAAAAGGTTTTAACATAAGTAAATAAAAGAGAATGTATTATTTTAGTTGAAAACATTTTTATTTCACGACATTACTTAATAATAAGCAATTTTTCTGTGTGCATTCTGTGCACATTCAATTTTTTAATCGAATTTCAATTTATTTTCCGTAATTTACAATTTTAAATATCTTTATATCATTTCTGGAATTGAAGACATATTTTAAGTAGCAAATAAACAACTTTATTTTTAATGATATAACATGACAAAGATATCACAAAAGAACCAATGTTTATTTATGGTTTATTAACTATTGATGATACAAAAATAATTTCTGTAAAGATAAAAATAAAAATAAATCAATTTCTTTTACAATTAAATAATTGCCGAAAAGATATTTATAAACATTAAGCATTTAATTGAGGAATTAAATAATTTTTGTTGACACTTCGATTTAATATAATAAAGATAGTAATAAAAGTGCCACAATTTGTATCCAAATAATTATAATTATATATAAAGATATCTATAACGTAAAAGAAAATTTAAAATATAAAGGGTTTAACTGAGAAATTTTGTTAAAAAAAAACTGAGAAGACTTTGTTGACACTTCGATTAATACTACTGTGTCCAAAAAGTAAGATAAATTTTTTTTTTCAAAAAATTTTCATTTATACTCCTAAATTTATTTCATCGCCTTCAAAGTAATCCTCCGGATACAATGCACTTATGCCAATTTTTTTCCAATCCTCAATGCACGCTAAAAAGTCATTGGCAGGGATGGCCTTCAAAGCGCGCGGCGATTCACGTTGTATCTCTTCAGTCGACTCAAAACGGTGTCCCCTGGAGTGGTCTTTTTGAGTTTAGCGAATAGCCAGAAGTCGCACGGTGTGAATACGGTGGTTATGGAAGGATACGGGTTTCATTTTTGGCGAAAAAGTCACGAAGAATCAATGCAGTGTGAGCTGGCGTATTCAGTGTTTTCGGTACCAATCGAGATTTGACGTGTTTGAGGCCCAAATGGAATTGACCATCATCATTCCAACATCATCAGTTAGGTCTCTAATTGTAAATCGACGGTTTGCAAGCACCAAATCTTTAATTTTTTGGACGTAAGATTCGTCGGTTGAGCTTGATGGTCGACCAGAGCGCTCTTTGTCTTCAACGCTTTCTCTGTCTTTTTTGAACTCTTTGTACCACTTCTAAACATTTCTTTCTGATATAGGAATGCTCATCGAATGCCTTCTGCAACATTCTATACGTTTCCGCAAACAAAATTGAATGCAAGTTCTTTGCTCAAATAATTCAGACATTTCAAAAATCGCCGGAATCAGTTTTAGCATCTCACAAAGTCAAGCGTAACTCAGACACTAATGAATAATTTCACTCAAATTTCACACAGATGTCAAGGACAGTGTCAGAAACCTAAAAAGAAAAAAAAAATTGCAATTCCATAAGCTCCAGGAATTTTAAATTGAAAGAAATGTTTTATTTTTTTGGACATAGTAATTAATATACATACAATTAATTATAATTATAACCTAAACTAGTGATCAAATAATTATTATAATTATTTTTAATTACTCTAAATACCTATTACTATTATTTGAAACGGAATATCTAGTGGTGATATTAATTAACAAATTTTTTATTAATTGTTTAAAAAAGGCTTGATACAAATCTGGATTTTTTCATAGTAGAAAAACATTTATGAAAATATATTTAAAAATTTTGTTAGAAAATATTTTTTTATTTCAGTATAAATTTTTATATTTTTCAAGATATTTTTTTCTTCAATATTTTTATATTTTTTCAGGTTTTCAAGAGTTTAACTTTTATGTAAATATGTATTTAGTTTCAAAATATTTTTTGAATTATTTATTTTTTTAAGACGCATTTTGAAGATGCTTAGAAATACACAATTCGAGACTAATTTTTAAAATATCTCTTTTCACCTTATATTAATCGTGAATTAAATTAAGAAACTAAACAATTAAATAATTAAATAATTAAAAGGAGAAATAAGAAAAAGAAGAAAAAAGAGAAAATTACATAGACACTGCAAACAAAATAAAATGAGATATTTTTATTTTTAAATTAAATCAAACAGAAGCAAATTTAAGTAACTTTTCTTAATGAATATTATGCATATAAAGAAAATGTTTAAAAATAGTATAGCATTATTGCATGTACTATGGCTAACTGTAACTGATTTCAATGAAAGAGTTTCATTACAAGCTATGACATATATATTAATATTACATATCGTATTCGCATCTTTATTAATTAATTCTTATTAACAAATTCTATTTTAATAAACACAAAAGTAATTTCGTACGTTTTTATTCATAATACGACATATAGTGATTTGAATATTTTGACACGCGTTTTTAAGGAAAAGTTAGATAAATAAGTTATCTAATATTTGACATGTCGAAACCCAAAGAAATGGCGATGTTCTGAAAATGGGATTATTTTTTTAAAAAAAGGGAAATTTTTTTTTTTAATAAAATATTTTTTAAATTTGTAGTAACTTTGTAAAGGAAATAATTAATAATACATCAATATTAAATAATTATTAAACTCTTTGAATAAATATTAGATAGGTATAACAGATATTTTTGAAATTCTTATTATGATTATGTATCTCTGAAGACAACTTATTTAAAATGTTTATACAACTTATTTTATTTATTTAAAATTTGTTTTATTATTTTTATTTTCACTTTTTATAGGTTACAAAAATTCTTCGATGTTCGACCGAGTTAGGATGCATTTCCATTGGATAACGCAGTGCTGACGCGACGTCAGCTCTGACGTATCAAATTAACGATTGGGAATCATTGACAATAAACACTACTAGACTTTTAATCTGATTCATCAAAGTTAATGTCGCGTTAGCGTCGCGTTGTCAATGGAAATGCACCCTAACCATACTATTTACTCACCTTACTTGAGTACATGTTTTGTTTTTCTTTGTATTTGATTTTTAATTAATTATAAACTGAATTTATATTTAACTTCAAAAATATATAAACAATAAGAATTCTTCAAAAATACCTAAACATTAAAAAAATTCTTCGACGATCTGCCGAGTTAGGGTGCATTTCCATTGAAAAGCAAAACTGATGTGACGTCAGCTTTGACGAATCAAATTACCGATTGAGAATTATTCATACAATAAATACTACCAGAACTCTAATCTGAGGACGTTAGCGTCTACATTGAAAATGGAAATGCATCTTTACACTTACATCTTCACCATACGTGGATTATTGGGGTTTTTCTTTGCGTTTGATTGTTTTATTGAATTTATAAACTGAATTTGTAACACAAAAAATTTCAAAAAAATATATAAACATTCTTATTTATTTTGATTTCTGTTGAATAACGTTCATTGATTTTCGTTTTTCAAAATACTTTTTAATAATTTTTTGTACTCTAATTGTTAATGAATATTGTTGTAAATTGAAAATTTGAATTACATACGAAGATAAATTAATTTATGACTAGGGTTTTTAAAGAAGAATTAAAATCAATTCAGTTGCAATTCTAAATTTCACGAATGAACAAGAACCTGACAATTTATTAAATTTGTTGCAATGTTAACGAATTTCTGTAAAAGTGCGGTTAATTTTGATAACAATGGTTACCAATAGTATACCCATTTCTAAATCCCATATTGTATAGTAAAAATGTTTTGTATACTATCCGAAAGGATATATTAAACATTTAGAGAGAATGTTACAGATACTAAATAGCGTTATTATTTATTTTTAAAACGCTGCAAATCTTAATGGATAAAATAAATATTTTAAAAATGCATTTCGAATGATTTAATCAAAGTAAGGAAAATATTCACACGCCATTTCCAAAATCTTTTGAGTCTTAGAAGTAAGCATTTGATGCATGGTTGTTTCTTGAAGTATCTACTACATTGTATTAGCTAAATGTAATGTGTTCTTCTGAGGTACATCGAACCTTTTAAAACGCTACTTTTGGAAAGTTTATCGAGTTTCTCCAAAGTTAAATTTAATTCTGTAAAAAACAAAATCACTTTTACATTCCTTTAGAGTAAGACCCTGAACCAATTTTTCTTGCAAAAGAAGAGAGAGAGAGAGAGTATAGGAGACCACATTAACTATGAAGTTGTTTCAAAATTCCAAACCGAAGTAAAAGGAAAACTTACTTTTACTTCTGGTTCTAGTGGTGGCGGACATATTTACGCAAAGTGTGTTGCCATTCAAGAGTATGGTAAAAATGATATTTTTTTGCCTGTTGGTTTATTTATTTTCTTAAAACATATATATAAGAAAAGCCGCCAGTAAAGAAGAAAAATTCCAAAATTCGACCAATAGATATTCTGCTCGTGCGCCATATTTGAAATTGACAGAATTTATTTTTGCAATATTTTTCTTTTCTTTCTTTTTTTTGAAGGAAAGGCGTTGTAGCGAAAGGGCCATTCCAAAATGCAAATCTTTTTGGGGCAGAGAGAGATCTTGCCTTTTGAGGTTTGGTCTTTAATCTGCATAGGCAGCAACATTATTTTCGGCAGCGACTTGGGATAGATATATTTCGATGAAAATAAAGAGATAGGCATTTTCGGATTTTGAAAATATAGAAAAGCCGCTCAGGACGGCTGTTGAATACAGATGCAGGATATGGACACTCCCTTCGGGTGCTGGTTTGCACCAATGCTAGAAAGTTGCGTGCCATGAGTTTCTTGCTTGCCTTTCAACATTCTTTGCATGCCATTTTCATATGATTGTGCTTCTTCGCTGATGGTTGGAATGTTCTCAACATGTTGCAAATGGTTTCTACATGATTAAAAAGCACCCTTTACTGAAAAGATGGTTTTCAGGGTGGAAATTTTGCAATCTTTTACTTATAAATAGCTTTTGCTCGAATTGCTAATAATATAATTATTTGTAATGAACTTTAAGGAGAAAAATATTTTTGTAATGATTGCTTTAGATTTGTATAGATTATTTCTTGCTTGCCTTCAACATTCTTTTGCATACCATTTTCATATGATTGTGCTTTCTCGCTGATGGTCGAATGTTCTCAACATGTTGCAAATGGTTTCCCATGATTAAAGCAGCCCTTTACTTTGAAAGGATGAATTTTCAGGGGGAAAATTTGCAATCTTGCAATTTTTCTATTTATAAAATAACTTTTACTAGAGTTGCTAATAATATAACTATTTGTTATGAACTTTAAAAAGTAAAGTATTTTTATGATGATAATAATGATTTTTTTAACTCTGTCATGGAAATTAAAATTAAGGCTGGACATTGACGATTTACATACCTAAATCCTGAAACAAATTCAGTTTTTCTTAAATTATATTTATATTTACCACCATTTTTTTTTTTTTTTTTGAAATTGCTAATTTTTACGTAAAAAGAAAAAAATGCCAAACAAGTTAATTTAAATGAGGAAGTTGATGTGGAAGATTGTTGGAGCTCACTGGCCCTCGTCAGGGACCTCATCTCCGGTGCAGCAAACACAAAAGAATGAAAACATTGGCAATGTCCAGAAGTTAAACGGATTCAGAGAGAGAACTAAATGTAAAAGGATAAAAATTCAAAAATTGAATTTGTAGAGATTAGAGCAGAATATTCCTAGGTCTTTTAAAGTTAGAGATAATTTTCTAATCTCTTGAATGGCAATATGTCGGTGGTTGTCAACATCATTGAAGAATATTTCTGAAACCGTTTTCTAATATATTTTGAGAGGTAGCAAATCTTTGAATATCATCGTTTTCTCATGGATCAGTTGGCATTCGTTATTTGTCTAATTGTTATATTTTGTTAAGCATCCAAATTTTAGTATTATGGTTAGCATCATAGGCCCATACCGGGCAAGCATATAGGTGACGAGAGGACGGAGGATAGAAGTGAAAATTTGAAGTTTATTATTTCTACTCACTTGAGTTTCTTACAATAAGGGGGGATATAGTATTCTAATGTTTTTCTGTGTTTTTGTTTGACATATTTAAAATGAAAATTCCAGTTTAGATGTTGATGAAGATAAATTTCAAGATATTTTGTTTCTGATTTCCAGAATATAGTAAGCAATTTGAGGTATTGGCAGGTTTTTTATATTTTTGATTCTTGAAAAATACTGCTTCAGTTTTTGTTAATGTTAAGAGCAATTTTCCACTTTTGTCATATTATTTAAAAAGTCATTTAGATGTTTGTTTAATGAACAGGTAAAATATTTAGGGTATTTGTTTCTGCAACGTTAATTTAAAACAGATATTTAATCTTTAAATTTGCTTTTACAAGAATTAAGTTTTATGAAAAATTTTCTACAATTTAAACTATGTTTAAAGTTATTTACCCTAGTTCCCATAGAATTTTACCCTAGTTATCGTGCTTTTATAGGTAATCTCTTTCATTGATTGCAACTTTAACAAATACAAACAAGCATTAAATCTCTAAATATATTTTACAAAGAATGATGTTTTTATAAAAAAATTTTTACAATTCAAATTCTAAATGAAAAGCTATTTAGCACACTTCGTTAAAACTCCAAACATAACATACAAACTTTGTTAAGATTTAAATTGATCACTGACATTGAATACATTGCTGTTTTCAAAAACAGTTATTTTTGCTTTCACCAAATTGTTGGTCAATATGTTTTCAACTTCCATTCGTTTCGATCAAAATCTAACTCCCTTCACTCAATGGCATTCTGTACTTTCTGGCAAACCCATCAATAGTTCTACATCTACAATTTCTCCCCTCATCCCAATAATTCATTCAATCCCTTCATTTAATCTTTAAATTTGTTTTTACAAAAATCTAGTTTTGTGAAAATTGTTCTACAATTTAAACTAGATTTAAAAAGTCAATCACACTAGTTTCAAAGCATTTTTGCCCGATTTATCGTGCTTCTCTTTCGTCGATTGCAACTTTACTAATATACACAGATTATGTTACAAATAAACATACCTTAAATCTCTAAAGGCATTTTTACATGCATGAAGCTTTTTAAGAAAATATTCTACAATTCATTTTCTAACTGATAAAGCTATTAACGCAACACTCTAATCTAAACTAAAGCAATAAAAAGCAACTAAAGCAATAATTTAAGCTCTAAACATGACATATAAACTTTATTAAGATTAAAATTGATTACTGACATTCAATTCATTGATGTTTTTAAAAACAGTTCTATTTTGCTTTCACCAAATTGAACATTTTCGGTCAATATGTTCAACTTACATTCGTTTCGATCAAAGTCTAACTCCCTTCACTCAAATGGCATTCTGTACTTTCAGAAATTACGGAATCCAGGTAAGCAGCTTTTCTTTCATTTCGTACCGGCTTTTCTGTCTGTCAATGAGGAATCCCTTCTTTTTCCCGGTACGTCAATGAAAAGGATCCCAAAGGAATTTTAAATCCCAACCAATGCAAACATGCTCCTCTTTCGCTTGTCAAAAATAAATGAACAAACTTAAAAACGAAAATCCCATCTTCAATTCCAACGATATGCGCCCTTGCAACAACGCAAAAATATTCTTTTCCAAACCAATCAGACTTTTCAGGAAAACCCATCCATAGTTCTACATCTACAATTTCTCCTTCTTCCCAATACGGACTTCTTCTTTTTTTTTAGGGTCCTTCTTCTTCTTTTTGCGTGTGTGTGTTTCTTTTTTCTTAGTCTTCATTTTCTTTTTGTATTGTTATTATTGAGTTCTCTTCCACAGTGGCCAGCGCACACATGGACATTTCAATTTGTTTCCCCCCTCCTTTCATATCTTTTTTTTTTTTTTTTTTTTGCAAAAGCGCGGACAGAGAAGGCGCTGAATTTTCCCTTCGTTTCATCTATTTCGCTCTTCTTCTTTTTTTGGATATGTTTTTTTCTTGCCCCCTTTTTCTCGTGTATAGTAATGGGAAGGCCGGCGAATCAGATTTTACAATTTCCTTCGCTTCAGCCAACCAATTATGGCAGATGAAATAGAAGGTTTGTTGACCAGAGCCTGGGATTGAGGGACTGTGGCCATATTGCTTGACCTCAAGAAATTTTTTTCTGGATGCAAATAACTTGTATAGTTTAATTATGATTTAAACAATGTTTACTCTCAATTTTAATAAAAATTGTAGTACATTTGAGAGAGAAAAACAGGTACTATTAAAGATTTTATTTACCCTGTGGTCTTATAGAAAAAAAGGGTGTAGGGGGTCGTGTGCGGTTTGTTTATCATTTTTAATTTACAAAAAAAAATTTTATTTCTCTTTTAGTTTGCTTCTATACACTATATATATATATATATATATATATTGTATAGGTTAAATAATATTAAAATTGGGGAAATACTTTCTGTTTTGTTTATGTAACAATGAATTATATTTTTAATATTTTTTTTTTTTTTTTTGTCTTTAAATTTTAAAATAATCCTAGTAAATAATTTTTAATGAAAATTAATAATTTTACTCAAATATTTATCAAATATTTATTAAAATATGTTCAGAACAAAGAGTTCTGTCCCGGAAGGGTAGAACTCTTTGTTCTGAACCTATGGTAGGTAGTATGTGCTAGTTAAAGTACAAAGTGTGAAAATTTAAAAATGTTATATTCATACATTATAGTTACTGCTTTAAAAAAATGGGTAGATTCTGTGTCGATCGTGTGCGGTTTGCTTTAAATTTTTCAAGTTCTTTTCAGAATGATACCTACAGCTAATAAATTTGAAATTCTTGTTCAAAGGCAATGATTATTGTGCATATTATTTAATACCAATTGTAAACTCGTTTTTTTCACTTGTCCTTTCTCTTCTTGCAAATTTATTGATTTGATACAATATCGCTGTTAATCAAATGATATGATACACGCAATAATTCATGCTTATGTTCGATCAATTTATCATTTTTTTAATCAGATGGCTTCAGTCATCTAAAAAGAAATCCTTTGTTAGCCCAATTACAGACTGAACGAGACATTAGACATCTGCATGTGAAATTTTCAAGGTGAACCAATGAAATTCATAGGAAAAAATCCTCGTGAACAATTCTCACCGTTTTTCTTCCTCACATGAAAGTTAATCACTAATGCCTCGACATTATATAGGTAGTCTGGCAGAAAAAGTATCTGTCAAGCTCAGAACTTGTTCCGGTGTTAGTTTCTTTTCAACTTGTCTTTTGGATATTGGAGTATCTATACTTTTTAGACACTTTCGAAACTTATAGTTTTTATTTTTTAACTTTCGTGAATTTAATTTTTTTTAACTATTATAGAGTTCTGAGAAATGGGCCATCCAAAGTGAGGAAAAAAATCACAACCCTGACATTTCAAGTACTAGAATTGCAACCACAAACTGGTTTCCACGGGAAGGCATTATTATTTGAATAGGATAATTAAATAAAACATTATTGCCGTGGAAGAAGTAAAAAAAAAAATAACAAAATTGATAGATTAAATTAATTCATTAGTTATTCAAAAGTTTTATTATTCAGATTTCTGTTTGATAGTGACAATATTGATTCTAAGTAATAACATTTTTAACACAACTACTGGATCTTATGTTAATATCTTATGGAGTATATGATCATAAAGCTACGTCGAGAAGTCTCATTCATCGCATAGCGTAGCCTATGTATTGAATGTTCACCTTCAATGACGTAAACGTATGTTAAAACAAGAAGCACTCTTAAGTTATATACTAACATTTAAAAATATTACTTAATAAATTTTTCCATTATCCTAGGAATTTTAATTCTCTCACTTCTGACATAATAGAATTGTTAAGGAAATAATGTGTTAAATAATCGGATTTAACGTTTCACAGGATCATCATAGGGTGCCTTCTAAATTGAAAATTAAAAAAAAATGAAAGGGGAAGGATTATTTTCTATATGATGATAAAGAAGAGGGGTTTTATTCGAGGGGGTTTCTTCTTGCATGTCAGTGCCATAAAAATCCAAATTCCAGTAGACCGTTTATACTCATACTCAAATGTTCAGCCTTCCAGTAAAAACCCGTTTGTGGTTGTAATGATTAATTCGTATATCTGTAGCTGAATTGTCAGAAGTGTAATTCTATAATGGTTAAAAATATTATGTGACCAAGATACTCACTTATAATGGATGGAAATAGGTATGAACTCAGTGGCATGTTTCAAAATATTTATTTTTAAAATGACATTCAAGAATACGTTATTTCTCAAAGACATTAATTTCATTGTATTATTTCATCTCATTAAAATATTATAATTATTTTTAAAGTACTAATCCCTTAGAAAAATGCCTCTTATCAAATGTGAAAAGTAATTAACCTATCTACTAATCTAATTCTGCTTTATACTAAGCATACTCATATTTCAAAAGAGCTAAAGAAGAATTTAAATCATTCCCTTTCTATGGAAAATTTATAATACTTATGTGTATTACGAAAACGGTAAAGTTTAAACTTTTAAGATACATAGTTCTTTCTATGGTCTTTCGGCAGTGCCATGTATTTTTATAGTGGTTCGAATGCACTTTTTAAAGAAAGAAAACTAACTAAACCGCAGCTCCTTGTCTAATATAACCGTTGGACGTAGAGCTGACCACCTAACCGCATGAAAAGGAAGCATCTCCTGTTTTGGGATCCACCAGTAGGCTGACGCCCATAGTCCAACATGGACTGTAGTACCAAGGAGTTAGTTTTTTTCTTTCTTTAGAAAAAGGATTTTCTTTATGATGGCCCATGAATCATCTTTATCATGCTGGATATTTTGTAATGAAAATGTCACTTTGAAAAGAAACTGGGTTGATGTTTGAAGAGTTTGTACACTCCACCCATCTTTCAAATCATATTGAGAGGCTTAACTGTATATAAGACTCTTAGCGGCTTTGACTATAGTGGAATCAGAATCACGGTTTGTTGAAATTGAACTGAAATTCTACAGTTTGAAGATCCAGCATGCTATATACCGAAACATACAAAATATTATTTTTCTTTATACCAATATAAAAAGTGGTAAAATAGCTAACCTGATTAAAAGATTTGTTTTATCATTCACTTTTATCACTAAAGTAAAAATCAAATTACTTGAGTTCAGTTTATAAATAAATGTTTATAAGCAAGTTATACAATTAGGCTAAAATAACAGTCTACATCTGCAATGTTTTGTTGGGACTTAAACAAACACACGCAGAGAGTACCAGAAAGTAATTGCTAGATTGCGCCGTTATCTCTCGAATATCCGCCCCTACAAGAAAGGAAATGGAAAAAAGTTTGTCAAATCCAATTTTTTTTTGAGTAAAATTAAAAGAATTTCCTTTTCTTGTCCTCCGTCGCTTCTCTCCGCAACTCTTTAATCTCGTAAAATGCCTAACTTTACTGCCTTTCGCTTTTAAAAAGATCCTTTCTCATTTTAGAGGTTGCAAAAGAGAGGAAGAGGAAAGGAAAAAATTCTCAGCTTGCTTCCCTACCTGCTTTCTTTTTTGCCTCTTATTTCTTTTCTTTTCTTTTTTTTTTTTTTTTTTAATCTTTGATTCCAAGGTATTCGATTGAAAATGTGGAGTTTCTATTTACTTTCCATTTTAGAAAATGACTTTCGAAACGAACAACAAAGAAAACTAAAAATGACAACTTCTGTGGACTTTCATTGACTTCAAAAAAGTGATACTTTTTGATGTTTTTTTGAAAAAGAAAAATCACAATATATATCTATATATATATACCTACCTAGTTTTTTTTTATTATTATTATTTTATTACAGTATATTCGGATAGATGTTATGACAGTCAGACTTGATATTTTTCAGCTCTTTTGCCTCTGTTTTTCTTTTTTTTTTTTTCTTCTTCTTATTTTGTTTTGTGGCGGGAAATGGTCAAAATATTGTTGCACCATTCTTGGACTTAAAACTAAATTCGCTTTGTTGTATTCTTTTTTCGTTTTTTTTTTTTTGCTTCTCTTTTCTTAAAAGATAAAATTGGTAGACTTCTTTCTTTGCTCTCTCATGCCTCAATATACCAAACTCTAATTCAGTAATCTTCGATGCTCTTTCAATCCCTGTCCAATCTTCGAGATTTTAAACTGAAGCGAAGTGAGGTACCACCCCGGGCGAATGACGAATAAAAATTGAGGAGATACGAAAAGAAGTTGGAGACGCGGCTTTGTCTGGAATTAGACTGAAAGTAAAAAAACAGTTTGGGCCAATGTACGAGACGGAAGAGTTAAAGAAAATGTCAAAAAAAAATTATGATTGTCACTTTATACAAGACTGCAAGTATAAGTTTCATTAAAAAACACAGCGGAATTTTAAATTAAAAATATCTTAATATTTATTTTACAGGGCCTGAATGACCGAGTGGCTAGCGTTCTGGCGCTCGGTACCACAGGTTTCGGGTTCGAGTCACGGCGGTGCCATGGATGTTTGTAGTGGTTCGAATCCACTTTAAACCGTAGGTCCCGGTCCTAATAGGGATCATAGAGCGTTGCGGGGGCATTGTGACTCCGCGTCCGTGGCTTACCTTCACGCTCCCCCTGGGTAATGCAAAGTGAGTAACGTCTGTGCAGCGCTTGCCTTAAGGCATCCAAGACCAAGCTGTCTAAGTGTTTGTCAGCTGCATTAGAACAAAAAAAAAAAAAAAAATATTTATTTTACAAAATTTAAAACGAAAGATAAAAAGGATATAATTGGCAAAATTATCCCTCATCTCAAAACATTAAAAAGTGCGACATAGTTTCCAAGTTGATTATATTGCATGTTGTAAAGCAACTATTATATTGTTGCATATATACTATTATATTTTGCATATACGTATACTATGATATTGCAACTTGTTGTAAGCAAGGCTTTGTCTGGAATTAGATTTCAAGAAAAAAAAAAAGTTTAGGCCAATGTACGAGACGGCAGAGTTGAAGAAGATGTGAAAAAGAAAAAAATTATAATTGTTACTTTATACAGGACTGCAAGTGTAAATTTCATTAAAAAACACAGCGGAATTTTAAATTAAAAATATTTTAATATTTATTTTACAAAATTTAAAACGAAAGATAAAAAGTATATAATTGGTAAAATCCCCCTCATTTCAGAACATTAAAAAGTGTGACATAGTTTCCAAGTTGATTACAATGCATGTTATAAAGCAACTGTTATATTGCATATTGTAGGCAAGTCTTTGTCTGGAATTAATAGACTTGAAAAGAAAAAAAGAGAAAAAAATTTGGGCCAATGTACGAGACGGAAGAGTTAAAGAAAATGGAAAAAAAAAAGAAAAAAGAAAATTATGTTTGTCACTTTATACAAGAGTACAAGTATAAATATTAAAAAAAAAAAAAAAAAATGATATTTTAAATTAAAAATATTTTATTTATTTTACAAAATTTAAGACAAAAGATAAAAAGGATATAATTGGCAAAAACATCAGTTTCATTTTAAAACATTAAAAAGTGTGACAAAGTTTCCAAGTTGATTTATATTGCATGTTGTAAAGCAACTATTATATTGTTGCATATATACTATTACACTGAAGTGACAAAAGTCATGGAATAATTCTTAATATCGTCTCGGCCCTTTTCGCCCGGCGATTGCAGCAACTCGATGTGGCATGGACTCAAAAGTCGTTGGAAGTCTTCTGCAGGAATATTGAGCCATGCTGTCTCGATAGACGTCCATAATTGTGAAAGCGTTGATGGTGCAGGATTTTGGGCACGAACAGACCTCTCGATGATGTCCCATAAATGCTCGATGGGTTTCATGTCGGGCGATCTGGTGGCCAGATCATTCGTTGTAAGAATGTTCTTCAAACCAATCGGAATTTTAAATTAAAATATTGTCATTTAATATTTATTTTACAAAAGTCCAAATGGCTGACTCCAAGTAGCTGAACATAAGCATTTCCAGTCAATGTTCGGTCCAAAGAGGACATCCATGCCATTTCAGCCCAACCATTAAAACCAGCTGTGAACATAGTTGACAGTTTGGGTAAGTTGATTACATTGCACCATCAGCTTATAAACCAACTGAAATTGACTATCGACCAGGGCACGGTTTTCCATTCATCTAGGGACCAACCGATATGCTCACGTGCCCACGAAGCTGCAAAAAAAATGTTCTGTCAGTAAATGCACTCGAGACGGAAGAATAGTTAAAGAAAATTTCTCCGCACAGTTCTAACAGACAAATCCCTTGTAAATTATTTCTGATTTGACAGTGTTGCTTTGTGTTAGAAGAGTACGACTTTTTGCAAACGTCGCCGGTCTTAAAAAACAAGTGAGATTTTAAATGGTAAAATGCCTGATTTTATTTATTTTACACAGTAGATCTGGAAATGTTAAATTCCCTAAAATTTCCGAAATGGCATGAAATGGTTTAATTTCCGCGTAAAGTCATCCCTCGTCTCAAAACATTAAAACCTCTTCACATAATAACTTCAGAAGTGAAAGCTCTGCGAAGTTGCGCATTTATACCTGTTCTACGCGATGCTGTAATCTGAAACTATTATCCCATGACTTTGTCACTATTATTTGCAACATGTTGTAAGCAAGGCTTTGTCTGGAATTAGATTTCAAGAAAAAAAAGTTTAGGCCAATGTACGAGACGGAAGAGTTAAAAAAAAAAAAAATGTGGACAAAAAAGAAGAAAATTATGATTGTCACTTTATACAAGAGCACAAGTATAAATTTTATTTAAAAAAAACAACGAAATTTTAAAGTAAAAATTTTATTTTATTTATTTTACAAAATTTAAGATAAAAGATAAAAATTATATAATTGGCAAAAACATAGTTTCTTCTCAAAACTTTAAAAAGTGTGACAAAATTTCCAATTTGATTATATTGCATGTTGTGAAAATACAATTTATAAAAATTACTGCTAGAAAAACCGCGTATTTTATTTTATAATTTACAAACAAAAATTCAGTAGCAAATATCCTTTAACGTGGATTCCGAACCATTAACAAACATCCGTGCCATCGCCAGGATTTGGATCTGAAGCGTTCGGTACCACTGCAAACCTGAATATGAATCTCTGCTAATGTGATTCGTGGGCGTAATGTTAGAGGTAGTTTAAAATGGTAATAATTATGTTCAATATTATTCAAATACCTGGGTGATATTCTTCTGAATTTAACATCTCTGAATTAGCAATGGTTTTTAAAAAGACTTACTGTCTGAATTAGCAATTTGCAACTCTGAATTAGCAATGATGTAATCAAAAATCGCGTTTGCTTCATTTACATTAAGACGGAGAAAAAAACATTAAAAATATGTGAAGGCAATTTAAATTAGCTAAAAAAATTGTTGAAAGTATAATTATTCAATCAATTTCTTGGGTTATATGTTTCATTATAGAAAATATTCTTATATGACTTAATATTAAATATTTTATTAAACAAATCCAAGCTAAAAATTTAACCAAGACATACAAGTAACAGAAAAAAGATTTTCAATTCATAACTACACATTACATCCAAACCAAAAACCCCTGAAGACATCTAATCCAAATCTAGACAAAAACTTATCATCAAATCTTTACGAAAACCAATCCCGATAAAATCATAGATGACTAATGCAAAAAAAATAACCTACAACCCACCTACAACACCATCCATACATACTATATAATGCCCTTTCTTTTTACTTAACTTTCTTCTGCGGGGCGATCTATCTGCGAATCTCAGTTCCTGGCAGCGCTAACGACGTGGCATTTAGGGAAACTATGACAGCCGGTCCTCCCGTATCAGTGTAATCATCCAATCGCGTTAAAAGGTGTGTAAGCGTGACTGTCCGTCGATCCCGATTTCATCTGGAGCGGTCACACCTCTCTCTGTCTGACCATCCCGTCCGTCCAGATATCATCGGGGTTGAAGGATCACGCGAGGACGCTCTGCACGCGATTGTTTTTGCAGGGGTGAACTTGGGAACTGACCACTTCACGCGATGGACAATCCCCGTTTCCCAATAAGGAAAACGTGGCAACTTTTATTTTTTGTTTGGATTTCTTTTTTGGGTATAAGGGAAGAGGAGAGAATGTTGGAGATCACAAATAAGATTTCGAAATGTTTCTATGTAGAAGCGGTGTGGTGTTTCTATTGTAATACATAGCTAAATAGAGCTTAATGCAGAGTGTAAGTAAACACTAATGAAATATACCAAAGATATAATTGCTAACCCAAAGATGTCCATTTCGAATATCACCTAATTATTCGAATAATATTATCACATAATTATTGTTCGTTACTAATTATTAATATTTTAAATGATCACCATCATTACCATAGAAAAGGAAAGAGGAGAGAATGTTGGAGATCACAAATAAGATTTCGAAGGTTTATATGTAGAAGTGGTGTAATGTTTCTATTGTAAGAAATTTAAAAAATATATTTGTGTTTTTAATGCAGAGTGTAAGAAAAAACTAATGAAAGGTATCAAAGATATCATTACTAACTCAGAGATGTTTATTTCAAAATATCTAATGGTTCGTTAATATCTAAAATATATCAAAAGAAGAGATTGTTGCTAATTCAGATATGTCAAAGTGTTTCTATTGTAATAATAAAAATGGACTTATGTTTGTAGCAATCATTCGAAGATAATAATCACGTCCATTTCGAATAATATCACATAATTATTGCTCTCTAATAATTATTACCATTTTAAATGATCGCTTACATTACCACAGAATTCACATTAGTATAGATTCATAATCAGAACTGCAGTTGGTACCACAGGTTCGAAGATCCTGGCGATGGTATGGATGTTTGTTAGTGGTTCAAAATCCATGTTAAACTGTGAATTCCGATCTAATTAGCCTAAAGTGTGCAAAATTAACCGTAGATCGGCAAAACCAAACAAAACCAAATCAGAACTGCAATATTATCTTTTATACTATTATCAAATAACGCAGCAATTTAAAAAAAATAAAGTTAGAAAATTTTATCCAGATAGAATTATTTTAGAGAGTATTTACTATAATAATCTGCGTCCTTTATTAAAAAGATTATCGAAGAAATATAATTAAAGGAAGTTTGAAGAAATATAACTTTTTTAGTACATAAAGTTGCGCAGTATTTAAAAATGAAAATCTAAGTGTTGTAAATGTAAAATGCTTCATCAAAATTTATTAAAAAACCCATCTATCCCACTTTAAGTGAATATTTCATAAATTAATTCTTTTTGGTAACAAAGGAAAAAATAGCGACAGTATATTTATTCGTGTGCATTAGTGAATAAGACTGAAAATTACATGCTTAATTATTGAAAAAAAAAAAAAATCAAGTTTTGTTAAAATAATATTAGTTTTGTTCCGTTGTTAATTCAATTTTTTTCTTTTAAATTTCCTGTAAAAGTTAGGCAAAATATGTGGTAGTTGCCATCTCTTTTAATACTTAATATAGTACTATTAAGAAACCTCTAATTTAGGCTTAGACGTGTGGCTCATTCATAAGCTTCTTGTTAGTTTATAGGTAATAAGTTGTAATATTTCGACAGCCTTTACTTTTAATCCCATGATTAATCATGGACCAACTCAGTTCAGTAACTAATCCAAAGCTCTAATAATCTTGGTCAAAGTAAGGCTAGCAATAAGCAGGCAGGCAGAACATTTTGGGTTCACATTCATCATAGTATTATTAAGGTAAAGGCGAATTAAAAACGATTAAACTTGTCCCATCTGAATGAATCTAACTCGGACTTTTTCTTAGTTGATTTTATTGGTGAATGCCGGTATTATTGCTGAGCTAAGCAGCTCAGTTATGAGTCGAGTTTATCAATAAGTCCAAGGGAAAAAAAATATATTTAAGTTACAGGAATAATTTTTGTTCTTAATAAGGATAGATCATAAATAAACTAATAAAAAGATATGCGATTGGAATTCACATAATTTTATTAATTGCGCATCTGAATATATTCTACTCAGGCATTTTTTTCAAAAGATCTGATAGAGGAATTTTCATGAGTTCATTACTGTTTGTCGGTCTGAAATGTAGTTTTGATTACAGTAAAGTACCGAAGGAAAATAAAATAACAGGGATTTTGTTTAATTAACATTTCAATAAATATTTTTTCGTTCAGAATTTCAAATAACTTTAATAGAAAATCCGAGAAATACTTACTATATTTGAGAATATTAAGAAGTTATATCAAGAGTTGAATATATATTTTATATTTATTTCATTATAATTCTTTTTTTTTTTTTTTTTTTTTTTTGTTTCTATCCCAAGATTATTGATTTATATTAACAACAACTGTACATAATTAAGCAACATAAAATAAAGGTAATTTAAAAAACGATGCTTGTATTAGTTTTGACTAAAAAATAGTTTCACTGCAGTAATTATATAAAAATTATTAAAATGTTACGCTGCCCGATAAAGAATATGCAGTTTCCTGAAGATTCAGTCTCATAAATATGCAAATTTGGGGAAAAATACGTAGCTTAAAAATTATGCAGATGATCTGAAATACATGTGACATGATTATTATATTATTATTGACCATGCATATATAGGATGAACAGAAAAGATTATGGAAATAAAATATGTATCAATAATTGCTACAATCTGTCACCTGTCAAATTCAGAATTTTGAGAAGTTATACATTTAATATGATGGATGAGGATTAATAGATGCCTGGACGACAACATCGAGTTCCAGCATTCGAACGATTTTACGAGAGGTCAAATTCTCGACTTACGAAGGCTGAATGTTAGTACCCTTTTTATCACTGATGAAACGTATATATATATATATATATATATATATATATATATATATATATATATATATATATGCCCACTGTATTTAGAATTTGACCAGATGGATCGATGGACGATATGTGAATCGTCGCATAGTCTTATGCATCATAGATAACATCATAGCGTCCACCTAGATGTACAACAGAACGCACGGACAGACCCATCCGAAGAGAAGCAGTGGCGGCATCACAATCAACTACTCTCAAAGTTATACAGAATGTGTAGGGACTTTTGGATGCTCTAATATCTGTAACAGCAATTGGTTGAATGAGGCTTACACATAACCTCATTCAAAAACGTTGATTCACTAAATCGTTGATTCCTTTGAGAATAATCGTTGCCTCCCTTTGAGAAGACTGCCATTGAAGCAAACCCACTAACGAGAAAGATTGCGAAATTGTCAGGAACGAGCCACTAGCACAAATGAATGGTGCAATGTGGATGGACGAGTCTCTGTTCTGTTTGTCTGATGATAATTGCCAGATGTGAGTCTGAAGGCGTTGGGAAAGTGATTCATCCAACCTTTTGTTGAACATCATACCACTCGTCAACTTGGCATATTGGTTCGAGGTGCTATCAGATAGGATAGCAAGCGGGTATAGAAACCCCATATACAAACCCTATCTGCATGCCACCATACTACCGCACCACACCTGGTACACATCAGAAGAATATTGATGGCTCGAAGATACGTTGATGAAGTTTTATAGCCGGTTTGTACTATCTTACATTTAGCGGCTGTAAAATGCTATCTTCCAGCACAGAATAAGGTGAGACTGCATACAGAATTCATTAGCAGACAAAACTTTCAACACATGTAGTGGCTTCTTTGCTTGCAATATTTCCTGATCTTGCACAGTTCAACCATATCTGAGACGCGATTGATGGTTGTTTATCTGTTATGCCCCAGTCACTTTTGGATGTGAAACCGAGCACTAAAAGACTTTTAACTCCCAGGGCACTGTCCACACCTAACTGAATCTGTATCTCGTAGGATTGCAGTTTGCAACACTACGAGAGATGGATCTACTTTTTTAATGTTCATCTTGTATATCTCATCGATATAGAAAATTATCTTCTCGTAGATAATATCACTTATTTACATATGCATTCTTCGGCTATGTAGCAATTTTTATCATATTATATCAACCCTTTTATGGTGTTGCATTTCACATGTCGAGCATTTTATTTCAATTTTTTTTTGCTTAGTAAAAATTATAATATGTTTCTTAATTAAATGTACAATAATATGTTTCTTAATTTGAAATATTTCCATAAAATCAAATTTTAATCAGATTTTCTGATTAATTTTTACATCGAGAGATTTAAGTCTTTGAAGAAAAAGCGAGATTATGTGAAGAAGTGAAGTGAGTAGTTTTAATACGAGTGGATACCATTCAGTTTTTGTTAAACACTTCTATATAGATATTCTCTTTAATGATTCGCAAAATTTAAAGGGTTAAATTAATTTGTTTTCTTTTTCAGATGTTACTGTTTGTACGCTATCATGCATATATATTTATATGTTATCATTTGTATCATTATCCATCATTTGCATTTTTTAAATATATTATTTATTTCTATAATTTATATTTAAAAAATATTATTTAAAATAATTCAAGATTTTTCACACATCCTATGGTATTAAATGATGCATGAATACGAAAAAGTAAAATATTTTAAGAATTTTGCTCTAGGACTAGAATTCCCAACAACATTGTAATACGCGTTTAACCAATTCATGGTTCAGTAGTAACATGCGCAACCAGCATGCTGGAGCCCTCAGGTTCACAACCGTTGACGGCTTCTATAATAATCACTGTTTTCCGAAAACGAAAGGTTCAGTGGAGATTGTGACAGGGTGTATAAAGTGTCTCGTATTGATAGTCAGGCTGCCTGATGGGAGTCTTCAGAGGTTTTTTCCATATGACAAGAAAATATAGGGATTTACCTCTAAACGTTCTGACAAAAGGCAATGTTTCACCCTCATCGCTTGCATCGTTCGTGACATGCATAAGTGGAACATGAGACTAGCTGATGATCAAGAAAAAGAAGAAAAAATGCAGCCTATCATATTAACTTCCATTTCAGGAAAAACTGAACATTGAACTTATTACATGGAAAAAATTATATTTTCTTTTAAAATTTCCTTTTATGTATAGTTTTAATTTTAAAAATATATACATTTTTCCAAAACTGGTCAAGATTTTTGCGATCACTCTGTGTGAACACGAAAAAAGGAAGACATTTCAAGAATTTTGATCAAGGACTAGAACCTTAATCAAGGTTTTAATCCACTTTTACATTCACCAAGTGGGTTTTTTCCCCTATTGTGGGGAAAAACGGATTTCGATACTTTTAGCCGAAAACTCGTCAATATCATTCCCGGCCCATTTTCTTGGACAGTCCGAACAAATAAATGTTCTCTTCCTTTTCCTCAAATTGCGGTTTGCTGCAAGACGATCCGGCGGTAAGGGAAAGCACGCATCTCACCAAGCTTCTCCACATAATCAAATAAATCGGAAGGAGGATATCAACAACTCCACTCCGATTAAAGGTTCTGGCAAAATTTACTTCGCCCACTGCAAGGGACGTTTAAAGAAATCCAATAATAATTCTTCTTATTTCTCTTCCTGTATCGTTTTCCTTTCTTACTTTTCTACCCTCAAAGCCTCTATTAAGTTCTTCCTCCCTCTATCTTCTTCTGTGGTGCCCTTTTTTTTTATTTCTATCTTTCTATCCTACGAATTTTTTTTTTTATTCTTTGACCATTTCTTGGTTTCAGTGTTTCTAAGATGCGATGGCCATCAAAAGGGAAAACATACTAATAGTGCAGGAGACCGCAAATTATACGTTTTGGTACTATTAAATTATACCCGCCACTTTGATAACGGGAGAAATAAAAAACGGTTGTTTGTCCATCAAGTCAGAAGATTCTTCTTAATGGTGTATATACTATTTTTTTATGGATGTTCGGCTTTATTTTGTGCTTTTTTTTGTGCTTTTGGAGAAAACAACAAAGGAGAGAGGGGGATCTTTTCTGCTTTCAAATTAACGCTGAGGGTTTTGAAATATGAGATGGAAGAATTGATGGGACTTTGTCAAAGACGTTGGTGAAAAAAAGGAAAAACCTTTTTTTCTTTATTAAAGTGGACACTTGCTTTAGAAAATTCGTCTCTGTTTCCTACTTCATGAAGTTGAAGCAACTTGATTTGACAGGCGCTTGTTAATACTTAAAAAATGAATTCTGGTAGAATAATGTAGATTAAATGTATTACTTAGATAAGAATAGAATAAGGCCATATGAAAAGGGACCATTTTATGATCTAATATTCGTGTTTGTTAAATATGTTGTAATTCAGAACTAATACACGCAAAAAGTTGTAAAAATTAAGATTTTTTTAGACGTCTGATTAAGTTAAGTAATCTTTTTCACATTTATTTTTCAATATTTACGAATTAAGAATATAGTTTCTAAATATTTAATATCATTAAGAGGCAATTATTTAAATAGCTCTTGAACATACATTTACCAAATCATTCACTTTTTTTTTTTTATTAAGCAAAAACAGTTTTTAATAATTTGTTTTTGTGAAAAACCTAAAATTTTAAGTTGAAATGTATTTGAAATACAATATATTAAATTTCAGTAACATAGTTCATTAGGTAGTAAAATTAGTAATTAATTATATCTTCACTAAAACTTTCTCATAACTGTTTCTTTGATTATTGTAATAAACATATTAAATGTCAACTTTTGTCTTAGTCACATACGAAAAATGTTTTAAACAATAAGAAAACTTTTAAAATATCTGACTTCAGTAAAGCACCAATTAATGAAGAAATCATTAAATTTTTAAATTATGAAGACATTTACAAACTAAACAGTGAACTCAAATTAATAATAAAGTTAACCATTATCTTTAATCATTAATACAATCTTTTTTTTCCTAACGCAGAAATTACAAAAAAGAAAAAAAAAAAAAGTTTTTCCAATTCCATTTTTATTTGACATGAAACAAAAATTAATGATATTTCCTTATGTAAAGCATATTTAAATACAAGACTAAATAAAAAAAGTAAAAGCTATCTTGTTATATTAATCGGCAGCTTAAAAACCTACATTTAATTGCTTATCGAAAAGCAAAACTCTAGCATTGAATTAAATGCAAATGAGTACTGTATAAATATATTGTATACATGTATAACAGCCAACAATATGCTCCTCCTTACGAAATTGTTCACATACTGCAAAATTTACCATTTGAAAAGTCATTTTTTTATTACTGATTTTTTTATTATTTTATTACTTTCGTGTACTTGATGTCTGGAAAGCCGCCATTGGAAAGATAAATCACATTTGAAAGGAAACGAAGAAATTTTTTTGTATCACAGTTCAAATTAAAATATTTTTAATAAACGAATAGAAAATATCATGGACAAAATGTATTAAAAGCATGAAAGTTGTATTAAAATATGTAATTTTTTATAAATGCTATTGAAATAAATTTTACTGTAGAGTGGGCACAGAAGTTTTGAGTCACCCTATTGCAGTAAAAATAACTTAAAAAAAAAAAAGCGTCAAAAATAACTTTTAAAGAAGCTTCTTTCGCAGCTGTTGGATACAAATATAAATTTATTCTTAACTGATCTTAGGGTTCTTATCATAGGGTTTAGATAATTTTTTATCAGCTTGGAGAGATTTTGTGTGTAATAATCCCATCACTGATTAAAGAATCTGTAAATGACATACAATAATATTTTTATCCAAGAAAAATTGGATATAAATAGGATGTTTCACAAGGTTATTCGAAGTTACAAGACTTTTAGAAAGCGCATCCTTTGGAATCTAGTTCAGTGGCCTTCTTCAACTTTTTTTTTAAAAATCCAGATGAATTTCGAGCTTTTACTTACCCAACAGCTTGCACATTTATGTTGCTAGAATAATAATTAAAGAACTTGTTATTTAAACTTGATCATCCAATTTCTTAAAAGCAAGTTTTATGATGCATCTGTTTCTCAAGTTCTATGGTGCATCTGTTTCTTAAGAGTATTACGCAATCAGATGTTTTAATTTTTTTTTATATTAGTGGCATGAGAAATTTTTAAATTAGAAGAACATTGCCTTCCAGGAATATTATATTAAGTACTTCTGGAAGACAATGTTCTTTTCTCATATCATACTTATTTTCTTATACCATACACACATACGAGGTGGTTACTCTTATAAACTACCTCATATTAGTGTATCGTATAAGAGATAATTCTGGATCCTATGATTAACCTGGCATAATATGACTAACAGCAACCCATTTTTTGTGAACAATACACATAAGATAATGAAAGCAAAATGTAAATCTGGAAGATAAACAGACAATGCAACATAATTTCAAATATATCAAGTAATTACAATTTCTTTTAGCTGACAAGTTTAAATTGTACATTTTTAAATACCTTAACTTTCATGTACTTATAGTAATGTTCCTGTGTACTAATGTCGGCTTGATGGACAATGGCTAGAGCTCTGGCCTTTGGTACCAGACTTCAGGTTAGAATCCAGGCGATGGCATGAATACTTGGTAGTAGTTCGGAATCCCTTTTAAATCCCTGTCTGATTAATTGTGTACAAAAAAAGACCTTTTAAGGACAAGCTTGACTTTTTAATGACAAGCTAAACCAACTTAAATCAATCTGTACGAATGTGCTTCGATGTATTATACGTTATATTTCTTGATTAGGGTAGCCGGATTCAAAATCTGACTAGACCAGCAGAACCGAAAGTTCCTGTGTTCATACCAGGGATGCATATGTTGAATCTTGTACACCCCAAAGTCCTTTGAATGTGCTCGAATAAAAAGAGAGGAAAATGGAAATCCTCCAGGAGTCATCTCTGAAGCCATTGGTTTAAAACTGTCGTGGTAAAATACTGGAACAGTGTAGTAACAGCCCTCTTCCGCAGTGCACCCTAGGCAAAGCTGTATCTACTTCATATTTGTTGCATTGACTTCAGTCCAACTTGACTTCAGTGTCGGGTATTCAAAAACAGCAACACGCACTGTTCTTCGTCTTGGTTCTATTTCATTCACCAAAAAGATTTACTAATAGTTACTTTAAAACGACGTTCCTTATAAATGTGTCTTTACAGAGATAATAACTCACGTTGAATTACAGCGGAATTTGCCTAAAGTTCTTCTGGAAAAGTAAAAGAGACACGTAGCTGTTCAAGCAAATTTGGTATTTGAGAAAAGGAGCAGCCAGCAACGTGTTGGGAGAGAATTCTAATCTTCTAAGATAGATGTCAAAGCTACGCAATCTGGAACGCCACACAAAAGAACAATGTCTTTTAAAGAAGCGATGGTGGGGGCGGGGAACAACAAGAAGAAGAACACACGGAGGCCAGGAAATTCGGATAGAGAAAAGGATAGTGCGTGCAAGAAAAAAAAAAGAAAAGTTCCAGATTACTTTCCCATGAACGTCGAGAACGAAATAAGTCTCAGAGAGAAAAAAAAAAAAAAAAAAATGAAAAGAAAATTCTAAACTCCATCTATTGCATTTCTTTTTCACTTTCCATTTGCAACTGATTTCGAATTCAGCAATGAACCCTAAAAAGAAGAAACCGGGCTTTAAAATAAAGTAAAATAAAATATATTTCTCCTCGGACCCTATAAGTGAAATTGAGTCCGGAATCGTGAGCGTACACGTACATTCTTTTTCTCCGTCCACCCCCACCACCCCCTTTAAAAATAAGAAAATTCTCTAACTTTTATACTTTTTTTATTTTATTTTTTGGTCTTTCTCTGCGTTCGCTCCCTATATTTCTTCGGTAAAGGCTAGCCGAAGAAGAAGTAAAAAAAATAAGAAGAAGGGAATATATTATTCACCGAAGCTGCCCATGGTCCATGCTAATGGCATACAGCCCATGGTATCCAGACAGAAAAGGACGGGGGTTCATCCTTGATAGATTTCTTTCCCGCCACCTTCTGTGCCACCCCCCACCCACCCCCATCACCCTTCTAAGATCTTTGCACGGGATGCGGTTTGATGCTTTGGGGATGGGGGGTGCGAGGGGCAAAAGCAGCAGCAGCAGCAGAGTTCGCAAATTCTGGACGTCTGCTTTCTAGGCACAGATTTTTTTGTTTCACTTTTTTCCTGCCCCCTCCCTCTTTTTCCCAATTCTTCAACACCCCTTCTTCATATCCTCCCCACCTTCCATCCGATTCCGAAATAAGCAAGAAAATTTTCCGGGAATGCATTTTCCCGAAATGTGGGAATGCAGATGGGAAATGGTGTTGTATCGATTTATAACTTTAAAGTCGACGTGCCGGACATTGTAAGCTCCGGAAAAGAAAAAAAGGCTTGCATCTGAGGAAATAATTGGAATTTTTTTTTTTTTTTTAATCTTCACATTCAATTTGATAACAATTCTAAATTTTGAATATATTCTAATTTATTTATTAATTATAAAATTAAGCAGTTCTTATGAGTGTCATTTTATAATAAAAAAGGACATATTTTGCTCAAAACAGCTTTTACATGTTATTCCATGAAGCTTATAATCTTTTACTAATTTTCACTTATTAAGACAACACCTGAAATGAATATCCCGGCTATATAACACTTATACTGGTATGTGCTGCCTGGTGGCTTCTGCTGAAGCTCTGGCCTTTGGTACACCATGCTTCAGGTTCGAATGATGCTGGTGGCACGGATGGAATCCACGTTTAGAATCCACGTGGTTCGAAATCCATGTTAAATTGTAGGTCCCGGTCTAATTAGCCTAGAGTGTGTAAAAAATGATGTAGAGAGATACACCAAACCAAACCATAGGGATGTCTCCGGTATAGCTTCTAAAACAATTATTAATTCTAGACAAAAACGAGTAATTTGCGATACTTTGGTTTATTAAGGGAAACAGAGTTTATTCGTGCATCGTACGGTCATTAATGTTGTTGTTTTGCAGACATTTGATACTGCTTCCAAAAAATTGGCGAGGAGCTGCTCTCTATTTACTGCTTATTTACAATTTGCATTTAGCAACGGTTATTTTTTTTCAAAATGCATAAATATGAGGATAGTTTTAGTGATAATAGCAGCTAAAATATTAATGTTGCTATTTTACAGACATTTGATTCAGTACCCAAAATATTGGCGAGTAGCTGCTCTTTATTTACAATATGCATTTACCCACTGTTAATTTTTTTAAGGAATAAAAATCGGAACATTTTTAGTGGTAATAGGTTAAAATGTTAATGTTGTTGTTGTTTTTTACAGGCATTTGTTTTGTTTGTTTCTGTCCTTCAGTACTCAAAAAAAATTGATGTGGAATTGCTCTTTATTTACTGCTTATTACAACTTGGATTTACTCACAGTTATTTTTTCCAAAATGAATAAATGTGGGGAGATTTTTAGAGATAATAGCAGCGATGTATCGCGTGGTGATAGCGAAGGCTCTATCGATGAATTAGAGGATTGCAGTTCTGATTATAATCCGATTCCAATTTAAACCCAAGCATTTAAGTTTGTATTTGAATTTCTATAATTAAAATAAATAAAAAAAAAAAAAATGAAGTTTTATAATAAAAAAAAAAAACCCAAAAGAAAGTAAAGTTAAAATCTTATCGATCATAATTTTATTAATACAAATTTTCGATTGTAGTAAAAAAAAAAATGTTTCTTCTGAAACAAACTTTATTTGAAAGAAAGTTACCCTTTAAGGGTTGATGATGTTTTGTGACATAATGGGGAAAGGAGGAAGATGAAAGGAAGATGAGAATCCGTCAGATTCTATATCTGCCCTGATTGTGAGTTGAGAAATGAAAGGCTGATAAAAAGGAGGAAGATGAGAATGGAATATACATAATGGTGAAAGGAGGAAGATGAGAATCCCTCAGATTCAGGCTTTCAGATTCTATATACAAAATGGTGAAAAGCTGAATTTATTAATGGTGAAAGGAGGAAGATGAGAATCATTCTATATCTTGCGAGGAATGATTCAGTTAAAATTACCAGCTTTCGAAATGATTCAGTTAAAACTACAATATATTGTTTTTCTGGTTCAAAATTGCCATAAATAAATAAAATGTGGCAAATAAATAAACTGAATATATTTTTCTCGATTTGGAAGGATTTAAATTTTATTTCCTAGCATTTGACTTTATCATTCTACTACACGATTTTACTTTAAGAATTCATCATTATCATCATCATTAATGCTACAGCCGTGGAAGGTTTCTGAACTCCTTGAAGACTTTTCGCCATTCTACACGATTACCTTTTTGTTCTAGATAGTGATTCTCAGTTTCTTCAAGTCCTCTTTGACTTGATCTACCATCTAACTCTTGGTCTTCCTCTGAATCTAGATCCGCTGGGGTTTTCCTTAAGGAGTCCCTTCTGTCAAAAACATGACCTAGCCATTGAATTCCGGTTCTCCTTATCTGTGACAACATCTGATTGCTTGCGCCAATAACATACTTTAACAAATGATGAAGTTAATTTTAATAGGTATTTCTTATTCTTTAAGATTATGAGATGCAAATCTACGATTAGCATAATTGCTATACCAATTATTCCTAATACTACAATTCCTCATAACAATGCATGTTTTAAATCGCCAAATCCTTTGAAAATGCACAATTTTTCAAATAAACGAAATGCATTTCTGCTTTTAACTTACTTTACAATACTTACTTTTTTTTCCCGTGACATAAAGACACCCTTTAGTCTTTACATGGGTTGCCTACATTTCCACTTCAATACTTTGCTGATTTGTGCGCTTTGGCCACTTATAATTCCTCACGCAAACCTGTCCTAACCAAGCGAATCAAACAACCACTCATTTTTGCCTTTTATTTAGTGGAATCCATATTTCTCTTCCATTATAACTTCGTTTTAATGTTTACCATGACTAGACAGTTGTCGTCTGTCTGTACAAAAGGCGTGCGTGTACTGTGTACTGTGTACTGTGTGGATACAAATGGCTTATGTACAAATTATGTGCTCCACTTATTGTTTGTTGGGGGTCGCGAGTTTCTTGTTAGGGTACATAATGTGTATCGATTGTATCGGTACATGCAGTCACATTTAACTGAATCATGTAATTGTGATAAAAGCTTTAGTTTAATACCACAATGAATAGAGGCATTGATGTTTGACGAAAATTATTGAGATGAGAGTTGGCCCCTTTTGTTATGCCAGATAAAAATTTGTATGGTGGCGTAATACAAGATGCAAAAAAAAAGAGGAAGTGTTGACTCCTTAGGTATATATATACAGGCGTAAATGTTAATTTATTAGTCATCGAATTATTCAGTAAATTGTTATGATTCTAATTATTGTAATGCAAAAGCACTGGTAGTTGATGGTCTAAGCTGGTAGACTGGTAGTTGGTGTTTTTCGGAGGTATGAATGATGGCATAATAAAAGATGTAAAAAGAGAGTTTTTTTTATGCATATAGGAATAAAATGTTAATTATGTCGTCAGTTTATTTATGAAAGTGTTATAGTTCTAATTATTCAAATAGTAAGCAATTGTAGTTGGCGTTCTAAGCAAATTTTAATTCTAATGTTCTCATTATTGTATTAAAAACACCCGTGGTTAATATTCTAAGCTGGTAGACTGGTAGTTGATGTTTTTCTAAACGTTGGGTTGTGGCATAATAAAAAACGCAAAAAAAGAGAAGAGTTGTTATTTTTTGGTACCTATTTTAATAAAATGCTAATTATGTCATCAGTTTATTTACTAAAGTTGTTGGGGTTCTAATTATTCAAATAGAAAGCAATTGTAGTTGGTATTCTAAGCAAATTTTAATTCTAAAGTTCTAATTATTGTATTAGAAAAACATCGGTAGCTGATATTTTAACCTGATAGACTGGTAGTTGATGCTTTCTGAGAATTGTATGGTAGCATAAAACAAGATGCAAAAAAAGGAAATATTTAATTATTTCTGGTTATAAAGGGAAGGAATTCTTAGGAATAAAATACAGTATTCAACAAATATAATATTAAAAAATTCTTTTCACCTCTTCTTTGATTGGGTTATTGATAGGATTTATGCAATCATTCGTAGAATATATATGATAGGATGTATGTTATCATAATATCTGAAACATTTTCTAATATAATTAAAAAGGTTTTCATTTGCAAAATTGTTTAACATATAATGCTATCTTCCTTACATACAAAATTCCAGAAGTTTTATACGTATATATTGTCATTGTATAGTTCTTTTTCCCTTTAAAAATTATGGTAGCATAAAAACTAGGGATACATCAATCATATATTCATTGTTTGAATCACAAAAGTCCTATTGTATCATCGAGCCACTACACGCAACATGAAACAGGTGGTATTCAACATGTGTGGTGATATGTTCCTATGTTTTAAAATGTCCCGTGAAACAGGTGATACAATTTAGGTCAAAAACATTTATTGACAGAAAATTCACAATGAAACCAATTCACATGGTAAAATGAATTTGATAGATGTTGATTTCGCATAACATCTGCTATAATAGATTGTATAAATGATTAAATGAGTAATGATAACTATAATAAAGCTTTCTTTTATTCTCTTTGAAAATATTTTTTCTAACATTCTGTTACTTATTATCATGTGTGAATATGATGTTGTACTGGCTATAAAACCACGAAGTCACTACAATAAAAAGTATGCTGTAAAGTAAAACTTTGTAAAACTTAACGTGAAAAATTATTTTAGAGCTTACAAACTACTTTGATATGATGGGAAATCTTCATGAATCTTTACAAGTCTTTTCATGAATTTTAATGAAATCCATGAAAAAGATGCCGTCAAAATCGCATGCAAAGAAAATATAATTAGTTTTCCATTAAATGATTTAGTGGAGAACTTAATTAACCGGAAAGTGTGTGTTTTACATTTTATATTGACGTTTTTATGGCTTCAACTTGGTCGATATTCTTGCAATACAGTGACTGACGTTCTTTTTTACGGCTTAAGCCAATGGGGGCTATTTCACTATTACAAATCCAATTAATATTTTTTTTATTTTTAATGCATTTTACAGCTGAAGATTAGGGACTTGATGGTCGAGTGGCTAGAGCTCTGTATATGACTTTTGGGTTCGAATCCCGATAGCAAAATGTTTTTTATAGTTGTTCGGAATCCACTTTAAATCGTAGATCGCTGTCTAATTAACTCCCAGTGTGAAAACAATGACCGTACAGTGATAAACCGAACCCAGTCATACAATTTAAGACGATGCGAAAATGCATATAATCCCAGTCAGTTATTATTAGTGCATATTTAAAAGTCTTTTAATATTAATTCATATTCCACAGTCTTTTATAGTCATGGATACTAGAAATAAATCTCTGAAATATTAATTATTTTTATTTTTAAAAAAACAACTGTGTTATAACCAAAATTAACACAAAAACCACTTTTTTATAAAATAATTATTATAATTCACTAAAAATGTTATAATTATTGCAATTAAATATAAATTAGCTATAATAATATGAATAAGCTAATAATATATATATATATATTTCATCAGATAATTAAATATATCATCTTTCATCATAAACATACACAGTGTGTGCAAAACATGCTGCAGTGTTTTATTTAAAATAATAAAAATAAGCCTAACTAATTAATAGTGATACTACATCATATTCACATAAATAAATCAGCTTACTCTAAAAGTTGTTTTTTCTATTAATATATAAAGCACTGAAGAAGTGGCCGAAAAATCTGTTCATTTTCTTAGCTATGGACATTTGTATAAAATTACAAAAACTAACTATAATAAACTATCATTAAAATAATGTACTAATATACATTATATCCAAGTAATATATGTACTAATATGTGAAATACTAACTAATAACTATAATATAATAAACCACAAGTTAAATAATATAATTTTGAGTAAATATACCTTCACTAATAATCACAATTTCAGTACTAAATCAATTAATTAGTTTGAAAAGCATTATCTAATTTATTTTCAAACTGCATTATAAAGTAAACTTTATTTTACTAATTCAATATGTCATGTAATTTTCTTTAGAAATCTATCCCAAGTAATCATTTATTATCAGTCTTATATCGTTGTTATTAATAATAAACGTAACTGTGTTATAACCTCCTCAAATTTAATGAGTTTAGGGCATGAATTACTTTATTCAAACAGCAACAAGTTTATTAACCTTTTTAAATAACTATTGCAATGTTCTCTTTCAATATATGCTCCGACATCAACACACAGAAAATTGCAGTTTTTTATTCAAAACAATAAAAATTATCCTAACTAATTAATAGTGACACTGCATTATCTTGCCATCAATAAATCATTTTAACCTAAAAGTTACTTTTGTATTAAAATATAAAGTCATGCAGAAATTAATGAAAATAATTTGTTCATTAACGTTTTTAGCTATTTACATTTGCATAAAATTGCACTATAACTATTGCACTATAAATAATATTGTGATTCTGAGTAAACATCAAGGCTTCACTATTAATCACAATTTCAATCTTGAATTAATTATTTAATTTGAAAAACAGTATTATTTATTTTTAGATTGTATTGTAAAAGTACACTTTATCTTACTTATTCAATATGTCATGTTTTTCTTAGAGATCTAAACCGAATAATCATTTATTATCTGTCTTATATAGCTGCTATTAATAAAAAACGCAACTGTGTTATAAAATTCTTGAACTAAATGAATTTAGGGAGGTTTATTTTAGGATTTAGGTTCATTTTAATATATATTATTTTATTCAAACAGTAACATGTTTATTTTAAAATGTTTATTACAATCTCTTTAAATATATACTCCGGTATAAACATATAGAACACTGCAATATTTCATTCAAAATAATAAAAAGAAGCCAGCTAATTATTAGTGACACTAAATTATATTCACATAAATAAACTACTACAATCTATTTGATTTTGTATTAAAATAAGAAGCACTGAAGTGATTGAAAAAGTCTGTTCATTAACATTTCTTTTGCTATTCTTTATTTAAAAGTCTGTTCATTAACATTTCTTTTGCTATTACATTTATTTAAAATGTCTGTTCATTAACATTTCTTTTGCTATTCTTTATTTAAAAATCTTTTAATTAAAATTTCTTTTCTATTTACATTTGTAAAACAACATATTTCTTTTCAAACTGTATTATAAACTCTATCTTGTTAACTCAATATGCCATAGGATGATCTATACCAAGTAATCATTTATTATCTTTCTTATATCGTTGTTATTAATAATAAACCTAACTGAGTTATAACCTTCTTATATTCAATGAATTTAGGGCATGTATTATTTTTATTTAAAGAATAACATGTTTATTTTAAAAATGTTTATTACAATGTTTTCTAGATATATATTCCTGCATAAACACACTATTTTATTCGAAATAATAAAAAAAGCCTAACTAATTATTATTGTCACTGTATTATATTCACACAAATAAACTATTTCAATCTATTTGCTTTGTATTGAAATATAAAGCAAAGTAATATTTCTTTAGCTATTTCCATTTGTATAAAACTACAAAGTACTTACTATTGCGCTATAAATAATATTATAATTCTGAATAAATAATAAGGCTTCACTATTAATCAAAATTTCAATAGTGAATTAATTATTTAATTCGAAAACAGTATAATTTATTTTAATTAGTAATGTTCTGTATTATATATTTATTACACTTTATCTTACTAATTTAGTATGTCTTAGAGATTTCTGTTCTTAGAGATCTAAACCAAATAATCACTTATTATCTGTCTTATATCGTTGTTATTAATAAAAAACGGTTATTACGGAGGTTATTTATAAAATAACCTTCTTAGATTCAATGAATTTAGGGCATGTATTATTGTAATTACACAGTCACGTATTTATAACTTTTTTTTAAATAATATTACAATGTTCTGTTTAAATATGTATTCCAACATAAACAAACAGAACATTGCCTCATTTAATTCAAAAAATAAGAAAAAAGAAGCCTAGGTAATTGTTAGTGTCACTGAGTTATATTCACATAAATAAACTACTTCAATCTATTTGCTTTTGTATTGAAATATAAAACACTGAAGAAGTGACTGAAAAAAAAAAAATCTGTTCATTAAAAATATCCTTAGCTATTCATTAAAATTAAATAATGTTAAAAAAAAAAAAAAAAAACACTTTCAGAATGCGAAAAGCTAACCCTTTCATTCGCTTAGAAGATAATGAAGTACGCGAAGATGAGGGATAATGACTTCGAAAAATAAATCCATTACCCGCTCCGCAAAACAGCACTTTTCTTAATTTACGCCGAGAAACGGATATCTTGTAACGCAAAAGAAAATCCTAATAGTTTCCAGTTCTTTATTGAAATCACTGCATCTTTAGAAAATAGCGGCGCATTATAATAAATAAAGATTATAATTAGCCAGCGCGCCAACTTTAATGATACAGGTTCGCGTGATGTGACCGGTGCGTGTCATGGAATGCTGCGGGGCGTATAGTCGAAGAGAACCGTGAGAAAATCTCGCGAAAATCAGTTAAGTTCGCCTTGTCAGTTTTCATTATCTTACTACGGCTTTAGAAATTGTATGTTTGTTGAAATAAGCGTCTAATCTTTTCGATTCGCTTTGCTGTTGAGATTGAACTTGCTTCTTATTACAACACCTATGAAATACAGACAAAATTAATTTTTAAATTGTGGTTCAGACAATATTTAAAAAAGAGAGTATACCATAGTATTAATTTTTTGAATCTATTTTTGACAATGATTTGTATGGTAATTTTTATAAAATAAAGAAAAAGCAAATTTATGATTTGTGTGTGTTTCAGATATTGCCATTCTGAAGAAATTTAAATAGTTATTATTTTATGTGTTTGAGGACAGTTTTCTTAACCTCCTACAACACTTAAGAAATACGACGAACAATTTTAAAAAATGTTCAGACAATATTTCAAAACGGATTGCATTCCATTTTTTTGTGTAATAATATTAATTTTAAATCTATTTATAACAATGATTTGGATGGTAATTTTTTATAAAAATCAAGGAAAAGTAAATTTATGACTTTTTATGTTTCAGATATTGCTATTCTGAAGAACTATAATAGTTATTAATTTATGTGATTTAAGACATTTTTCTTAATATCTAAATAACTAATCGAAAGTAGAATCAGATTTAAATAGTTTAATAATTAAAAAAATTCAATTAACATATATATATATATATATGAGAAAAATATGACTATGAATGAAAAAGAAAAATTAAATTAAATTTGTTTTAAGAATAAAAGTTTTATTTTTATTAAATGAAATATTTATTATAATAAAAAGAAATTTAATTCCATGTGTATATTAATAAGGAGAAATGAATATTAATAAAAAAATTTGTCGCAGTTTTCAATTTAAATTCCGGGTGTTAAATTGTTTAAATATTTCACCTACTAATACTTCTATTAAAAGAATATTTCAGAAGTTTTCATAAATTATATGAATAATATCTTCATGTATAATTTCTTCATAATTTACAGATAATGAATAACAAAATAATACATTAACACTTTCCATCTGTATATTTATAATCAGGTAAAAGGGACATTAGATAAAATTTCTACTGAATCTTACCCACTAATACAAATAAAGTTATCAACATGCTTTTTAAACTATTATAAATTTGATAACAGCTTCAAAAAATATTCGAGTTTGAATTTTTTAATCTGGAAAATACAGAAACATATAACTTTTATTTCTAAAACCTTGGTCCACTAAAAAAATATAATTTTCAATTAAATAAAAAGCTTTCCAATCACATTTAAAAAAAATATTAATTAATCTTAAAAAAGTTTTCTTGAAAAATATTGGAAAAATATTTTTTTTTAAAATGAGCATATTTAATAATAAAAAAAAAAATTTTAGTGAATAACATACATTTCTGTATAAAAATGTTTTTAATTTTATCTGTAAAATATACAGATAAATATGAATAAGAAGAAATAAATATTAATAAAAATGCATTTTTAATTTAAGGTACTAAAATGTTTAAATACTTCTCAGCTATTAAATCCTTTTGTTTAAAAACTGTTTCAGTAGTCGTTAATTTTCTTAATCATTTCATACTTCCTCCAACAAATAAAACATTTACTTGCTTATTTCTGTTTTCTATTATTATTTATCTCGTGATATTATAACAAAAAAGGGATGCACAAACTGCCAGCGCTTTAAAAATTACTGCAACTGGAAATTGATAAACTCATAATATACTTACTTTGACTATGACAAAAAAAAATAAAGCGATTTTTAATGTTATAAATAATTTGCCACTGTGACATCATTACTAGATACACAGTTGTAACTGGTGCATGACAAAAACATTTTTAAATTTGCCTTTGAAATAACATATGGCTAACTATTGACAACACCTGTCGCAAAAGTATTGCGGCAGTGATATATTCATGGGAAAGGATAAAGCTACTGCTGATACTTTGAAAATCAATGCATTGTAAAAGTGGCAATAAAACTAAGTTTAATTGTTATCACATTTTGCCACTGTAACGAAAAAATATCAGATTACTTTTTTGAGGTATGATTATAAGACACCATAACTTTTATTTAACAATTAACTGTCTGTGATAAATCAGTAATTCTTCTCTGTTAATACTAAATGCAAAAGCAAGTTCCTTCTGTCATTCAAAATTTATGCAACTGCCTACAAGTGGTTTGCATCAGAAGAAGATACTTTTTAGTGTACGAATGGTATTTGTTGACCATAAGCTGTCAGGCGACAATCAAACAATAAGTGCTAAAGTTGACTGTCAGCAGCTAAGATGATTAAAATCTGTCTACACAAAGATGTCTACAGGCTTTTTGTTGACAAACAGAAAGTGAGTTATCCTGCTGTATGACAAAATCAAACAGTGACTAAGAGGAGAATTTGATTGATAAATTAATCCTCATTAACCCTTTCTCTCGATCTTCAGCTCGATTAACAACTCTTTTAAAGACATTATAGAAACATTTTTGCAAAAACTTTGGTTAAAAATATGTTAAAAGGAAGTCAGATTATCAGATCAGAAGGCAATACCAAATGAATTTTATAAAAAAATTCATCGAATGAAAGAAAATTGAAAGATATCATTGAAAAGAATGGTGGATATGTTAATGATTAAACAAATGCCTTTCTTGGTAAGTTTCTTTAGTTTTGCTTCTACCAAAAGAACTTAGTTACAACTTGATATCACTGTTAGGACTTCTCAACTTCTCACTGGATCGTTTCAGATTACTTTTTTAAGTTTATTCAATTGCTGTCAACACAACATACCACAAAAGAGTGCTGCAGCAGTGGGTGTCTGATCATTTGCAGAACTCTAGGTTGCAGAACTTCTGATCATTTTTCAGAACTTAAGTTGATTTCAAGAGAAAATGTTGTTAAAGTTTTTTAATTTTTTCTTCTATCAGAAAAACGACAAGTACTTTGTTACAACCTGATATCTATATTAGGACTATACTCTTTGAACATCATCGTCTTCGCACTGAATCGTTTTAGATTAATTTTTAAGTTTATTCAATTGCTGTCAACAACCTACAACAAAAGAGTGTTGCAGCAGTTGGTGTCCGACCATTTGCAGAATTCATAGGTGGCAGAACTTCAGAAATTGACTTCAAGAGAAAATGTTGAAAAGAAATCAGATTTTCTTTTAAAGACAGGGTAAATATCTTTAACATTAAATAAATTCATTTTCTGTTGAAGTTTTTTTAGTTTTACTTCTATCAGAAAAACGACAAGTACTTTGCTACAACCTGATGTCACTATTAGGACTATACCCTTTTCAACTTCTCACTGATCGTTTTAAGTTTATTCAATTACTGTCAACAACAACCTACCACCAAAGAGTGCTGCAGCAGTTGGTGTCCGATCCCCTCGCTGCAACTTCCTCCTCCTCTGACCCCCGAAGCCAGTTTTTCCATTCCTCTTTAATTATACACGGGTGTGGGCGGCCACTTGTCTCCCTTAAGTCGCCTGCAATTTGGCCGGAATGCTGCAGTAATTATACATCGATGGCGTCGAGGCCATAGCAACGACCTCGCAAGCCAGGCCTTAATTGCCCCAAAGAAGGTGGCCATTAGCAGGCCAAGAAATGGGCCTTTGTGTGCCCCTCGCCAATACACCTCCATAAAAATTACCCATAAGTGCTGCAGTATCTGGTAAACAAGTAACTTGCTTACCACTGAATATTTAAGTGACCTAAATCTCGATTTAAATCTATCTTGTAGGAGTGTGAAGAACTACAGTCTATAATTAAATGTGAAGAATCATGGTAGCTTGTAGTATAATAAAATTACATTAGTCAGCTCTTTGTAAATAAATTACATTATTGAATATGCGAAAGCTATTATAATGGATTTAAATATTTTCTTTTTAGTAAAATGATTTTTGTAATTTTTCAACATGTCTTTGTCAAGAATATTTTCAGCTTGTCAACATGTCATACTAGTTTGTAAGAAAATTTTATAAAGTTATCAATTGAATTAGAAAATGTTTATTTAAAAATATAATACAGAAATTATTGTTTAAAAATAGCATATTCACTTTTCACGTCTGCGAAGGAGTGATGTTCTTTTAACTAAATTTGCAACTTTTACAAACAAAAGCATATATTATGAAAGCAGTTTTAGCAAAGTAATTTTTCTATTGTTTACATTGAATTTTTGCAAATTATGTCATGTTTTGATTGCTTTAATTATTCTATGAATATTGAAATACTCTTTTATACATTTTTGAGTGTATAGCGCATTAATTATTAGAGAAATAATTAGTTTAAAATGAATAGCTGAATTACTCAATATTTATTATAAAAATAAAGACAATTAAACTTGGAATTTTGAAAGAACTTGAAATATGCTTTAAAAATTATGAAATTTAAATTGCATGTCACTGAAATTCATTTTGGCGACATAGTTAAAAAATGCTAATAGTTAAAAAACATGATGAAATAAAAAATTTTAAATTTATGTATTTAGAAATAATTTTAAGTTAATTTTACTGAAATATTTCATTATTTAAAAACAAACAAATAATAATATTTGATTTTGAAAATTCAATTTAATTTTTCAATCTAAAATAGCAAGCTTTCTGGATAGAATTAAAATTTTGTAAAGTTTAACTAATACTTCAACTTATTAATTCAAACAAAATGTTTATCGAAAATTTTATTCTAACAATTAAAACCCATCCAATAATTACATATCACGTCTCTCAATAGGTGAAAACATCCTTTTTTTCTTTTTCCCAACAAGGGTTTTATGTCCTGAAAAGGTTAGTGTGGATAGAAGAAAAAGAGAAGGAAACAGTTGGTGTATTTTTTCTGTGGCATGTAAGCTTATTTTTTCGTTTTTTTTTTTTCTTTTTTTTTTTTTTCCTTCTTGTGGCTACACGCCCGAAGCTTCCAAGTCTGCGAAACACGTGGTTTAGCAGCGGTTTTTCGTGGATTTGTTTTGTTTCGGCAGTTCACAGTCTTCTTTCCTACGATTTACTTTTGGGCCTTTCTTTTCTTAGAGGTCTTTCAGATAGTGTTAAAGATGGTGAAAGCTGACCTCTCTGTTTGTTCGAAACACATGTGGATAGAGGATGTAAATTTATTATCTTTTTTTTTTTTTCCTCAGATATTATCACAAGAAGCTATGTAACTAAAAATAACACTGTTTTCTTTTTGTGTATTTGAATAGAAAATTGTATAACTTTGTAATGAGTCACATTCATTTACTGCTAGAAAATTGAGGATAGATTTTTTTTTTTTTTTCATTTTTCGCTTAAAATATTTTTTATTAATTTTATAAATGATTATTTGCCATGCACTGTTCTTTTATCTTTTAAGAAAATATTTTGCGTATATTAATATTAATATTAAATTTTAATATTAAATTCAAAGCAAGAAAAATTGTAAGTTTACAAAGTTTACAAAATAAGAATTATATGTTAAAGGCACTGAAAATTTGAAATAAAAATCTCATTGATTCATTTGTGTTTTTAAAATTGTTATCATACATTTTAAATATTTCTTGTGCATAATGTGTTTTTCTCATTCTTTATTTCTTTCTTCTTATTTATTGTTCAATTCAACAGCTTTTTTTCTAATAATAATAATAATAATAATAATAATAAATATTTCATCTATATTTATAAAAGATTATTTTCTTGTTACAACGAGTTACATGCCATTCGACCAGGAAAACTACTTGTAAGAATAGCACCTACTTGTAACAATAGTACCAACCACTTTTACCATCTTCAATTCTAACAGATCGTTTTATTGTATCAATTGCTTGCATACTCAAGAACTTAAGATTAGGCAGCATATGATGGATATGGAGCCTACCTTCCAAGTTTTTTTTTTTTTTTTTGACGTTTTTAAATTATCGATTTATTTTTCGGAGTATATAAGTTTTGTTTATTAAAACTAAGTTAATAATGTTTTTTAATTTTTTTATATTTTTTAATTTATCTACTTAATTATTATGGAAATTGAATTTACTGAATTTATTACTAGTTTACTTTATTTTATTCATCAATACATAATGGTGAACCAGAGAAATATAATAGAATTTCAAAATATCTATATTGTTGTAAATTATAAATAATGACGTGTGCTTAAAATGACGTGTAGTTTTTAAATTGCTTCAATAAAAATGTTATAAAAAGGGCAAAAACTGAATATTGAGATTTTTTTTTTTGACATAACATATACCATCAAATATCCATTTCATAAAACTAACAAACTTTTTTGAGTTTTAAAGGCCGTTTTTGAAGAGAGAATTACACGGATATTTAAATGTATTTATGTGATTGAACTTAATATGGATTTAATAGAAACTGGTAAAAGAAGATATTAATTAAAGAATTCTGGAGGAAACGAAGTAGACAATTTGTAGTCCCCATATTTGCTAAAGAGTTGGAAATTGATCATTATCATAGTTAATCATTAAATCTTCTGTAAAGTTTTTTTAATTATTATGGATAACATCATTTTACACCTTTTCATAAACTAACACATATCGATTTATGATGCGCATTGTATTTTTGCCTATTTTAGTAAAAGAGCGGATCCAGTTCACCGATCACTCCTATGTTTATATTTTGGTTATTTTTTTCTCACACAAAGTTTTGTCACTTACTTTTTCCAAAAAATTATATTTAACTGAATTCTAAAATTATGCCTTTTATAAAAATTTCGAAAAAAAAAGGACCTCAGAATATTTGCAAGGGCCTGAAATGACAAAACCGAATATTTAAGCTTTTTAGGGTATATATAAACTGTGGATTATAGAAAGAAAATTATGGTCATTTAGCAATTCACTTGAAGATCTTTTTAACTGTAAATAAATTAAAAAATAAATAAAAAGAGGGGTGCCAGGAAAGCATAGTGGCTTATAATCCTGTAGACTATAATCTCCATAAGATTCTAAAGCATAGTCTATGAATTTTAAGCAGGAAATTGAGATAAAAATAAATTATATTCAATAATTTTATAAGTAAAATGAATTTATAATATAATGTAACTAAAAATAAATATTTCGTAAAATTATAATTCTCTTCTATCTCTATTAAACAAAAACCTTGTTGCAGATCTAAATTAACAAAACGCTTCTTGTAAATCTATTCTCAAATTCCTTGAAATACTGATAAACATCTTTAACTTTGGATTAGATGATAAGTAGAAAATACAATAAATAAAATCATCTACACCTTTTGCATATAAATATTTATTAAAATGCATAACATAAATTTTGCACTGAGATTTTGCACTGATTTGTTGAAAACGCTTTTGAATATTTTATATAAAATTGTAAATATTTATCATACTTACTGAAATAATACCCCCGCATTTCAGAAGCTAAGGGAAGGAATGATAGATATATGCATCTGTCAGAATAAATCACACAAACAAATGGTTAGAAACATCGCCATCAATCCTCAAAGATTCTTTTTTTTCTTCTTTTTACTTTGCAGGAATAACTTTGAAGAACGTGTCATTTGTAATTAATGGCGAAAATTGGAACTATCCAACATAAGTGTTGAAATGCTTTATTTTTTTTTTTCTTCTTCTTGAAGTAGTTGGCTCTTATATTGAGAACGAATTCCTGACGAATTGTGATTTATGTGTTTGATTCGATGATTTGAGTTAAAAGGTGGAAATATTTCACTAGTCTTTTATTGCTTTTCTGAAAGAAATTGATTGCAGATGGAGCTGGATGCTTTGCTGGGGCAGAAAGTTTTTGCGCTTGTGAATGATTTAGATTTGGGTAGTAAATCTCTGAGATTTGCAGAGAACTGTTTTTTACTCTCTGTCTTAATATATTAAGACACCTATAAAAATAATATAAAATTCTTTCTACACCATTTTAATAAAAAAAGGAATCTTTTAATTCTTTACAGATGGGATTAATTACTGATGAATCTGAAAGTTTGGTCGCCTCAGAAAGTTCTGCTCTTGTAAATGATGTACATTTTAATGGTGCATCTCAAAGATTTGCCGATGTTTTTTTTTACTCTGTCTTATTATGTTAAGACAATTTGTAAAGGTGAATTTTTCTTATTGAAAATTGGAATTATGCAGTATTGTGTAAAGATATTTAATTTCACATTCTTTTAATTCTTTACAGATGAAATTAATTACTGATAAAGCTGGAGGTTTGTGCGGAAAAGAAAGTTCAGCACTTGTGAATGGTGTAGATTTGGATGGTATATCTCCGAGATTTGCCGATCATTTATTTTACTGTGTCTTATTATATTAAGACAATTTGTAAAAATATTATTTTTTCTTATTGTATAAAACAATATTGGGCATAAATATTTAATTTCATTAGCATTTTAATTCTTACAGAATAAAGTAATTGGAGATAGGATAAAAGTTTTACTGGCCAAAAATTCTGCATCTGTGAATGATTGAATTTAGATGGTAAATCTCTATTTTCAAAGCATATATTTGTCTTACTCTTGTATCTTAATATATTAAGGCAATTTAGAAAGATATGAAACTTTTCTGCACCTTTTGATCAAAAAATGACATTAAACAGAAATAGAAATGATTCTTTAATTTCACTAGCCTTTTATTGCTTTTCTGAAGAAATTAATTGCAGATGGAGCTGGATGCTTTGCTGGGGCAGAAAGTTTTTGCGCTTGTGAATGATTTAGATTTGGGTAGTAAATCTCTGAGATTTGCAGAGAACTGTTTTTTACTCTCTGTCTTAATATATTTAGACGCCTTATAAAAAATAATATAAAATAATTTCAGCACCATTTTAATAAAAAAAAAGGAATCTTTTAATTCTTTACAGATGGAATTAATTATTGATGAATCTGAAGTTTGGTCGCCTCAGAAAGTTCCGCTCTTGTAAATGAGTAGATTTTAATGGTACATCTCAAAGATTTGCATCTCTTATTATATTAAGACAATTTGTAAAGATATGAATTTTTCTTATTGAAAAGAGGTAATTAAGAAGTATTTTGCATATATATTTAATTTCATTGTATTTTTAATTCTTTACAGATGAAATTAATTACTGATAAAGCTGGAAGTTCGACCGGCGCAAAAAGCTCTGCACTTGTGAATGGTGTAGATTTGAATGGTACATCTCAAAGATTTGCCGATATTTTTTACTCTGTCTTATTATGTTAAGGCAATTTGTAAATATGAATTTTTTTCTTATTGAAAATGGGGGAATTATACAGTATGTGCATAGATATTTAATTTCACCATTATTTTAATTCTTTACTGATGAAATTATTTACTGATTAAGCTGGAATTTTGGCCAGAGCAGAAAATTCTGGACTTGTGAATGGAGTAGATTTGGATGGTATATCTCAAAGATTTTCCGGTCATTTTTTTTTTTACTGTGTCTTATTATATTAAGACAATTTAGAAGAATATAAATTTTTCTTATTAAAAAGGAGGAATTGAGCAGTATTGAGCATAGATATTTAATTTCATTAGCATTTTAATTCTTACAGAATAAAAATAATTGGAGATGGGGTTAAAAGTTTTACTGGCACAAAAAAGTTCTGCATCTGTGAATGATTGAATTTAGATGGTAAATCTCTATTTTCAAAGCATATATTTGTTTTACTCTTGTATTTAAATATATATATATATTTATAAAGATATGAAACTTTTTATGCACCTTTTGATCAAAAAATTACATTAAACAGAAATAGAAATGATTATTTAATTTTACTAGCCTTTTATTTCTTTTCTGAAGAAATTGATTTCAGATAGAGCTGGATGCTTTGCTGGGGCAAAAGGTTTTTGCGCTTGTGAATGATTTAGATTTGGGTAGTAAATCTCAAGATTTGCAGAGAACTGTTTTTACTCTCTGTCTTAATATATTAAGTCACTTTATAAAAATAATATAAAATTCTTTCTGCACCGTTTATTGAAAAAGAAAGTAATTAAACAACAATTTGCATAATTATTTCATTTCACTAGTCTTTTAATTCTTTACAGATGGAATTAATTACTGATGAAGCTGGAAGTCTGGAAAGATCTGGGCTTATCAGTATAGATTTGAATGGTATATCTCCGAGATTTACCAACAATTATTTTTGTTACTCTGTCTTATTATATTACGACATAAAGATATGAATTTTCTTTACCTTTTCTTTTAATAAAAAGGTGGAATTAAGCAGTATTATGCATATTATTTGATTTCATTAATATTTTAATTCTTTACAAAATAAATTAATTGTAGATGGAGTTAAAAATTTTGTTGGCACAAAATGTGTTGCTGTTGTGAATTATTAGATTTAGATGATAAATCTCCATTTTCAGAGCATTTATTTATTTTACTTATATATCTTAATATGTTAAGGAGAATTTTTAAAGATACGAAAATTTTTCTGCAACTTTTTTGGCAATAGAATTATTCAATTAAGCAGAAAAAAAGACATGATTATTTAATTTAAATTGCCTTTTATTGCTTTTCTGAAGAAATTGATTGCTGAATTTGTGATTGATTTAAGCTGATTTAATAAATCTCCGAGATTTACAAAGTGTTAATTTTTTTTTTTTTACTCTAGTGTCTTATATTTCTTATCTGAAGAAATTGATTGTTGATGGATCTGGATGTTTTATTGATTCTGAACTTGTGGATGATTTAGATTTACATGGTAAAACTTTGCTGGGTATTTATTTTTTCTTTTCTGTTCTAATGTATTATGATTATTTATAAAGATCTGAAATTTTCCTCAATTTTTTTTTTTTTTAATTAAGCAGAACTGTAGATGCTTATTACAAGATGTATTAAAATCTTGTTTAGAAAAAAAAAGGTTAAGACCTTCCGTTTTACTTTATTTTTGCATTTCTTCTCATTAAATTAATAGTAAATATAATATTTAAAATCTATCATTTCCGAGAATAAAGATAGAATTTATAATATCAACAGTGATTAATAATCATATCAACAGTGATATTTTAATAATATCAACAGTGATATTTTAATTAGCATTTAACAATATCGTTTCTTGTTAAATTGAAGATTATATATCAGCATTCATTCTTATTGGCATGAGTATTTAATATCGAATGAGTAGTAAAAGAAGCATAGAAGACTTTTGATTTATAAACAGCTAAGTAAACAGTTTTGATTTATAACAGACAGTTGTTGAAAAACTAATTTATATTATTTTGTGTTGTACTAAATTATTTGAATATTTTAAATTTTTTTTAATCTAATGAGCATGTAGGAAGTCACAAACTTATTAGGTAGACTGGAGATTGTTTTATGTAAATAAATCTACACGAAGAAAGCCATCTCTGCTATAAACTATACATTAAGATCTTAGTTAAGAAATCTGACTTTATATTCAAGTTTTTAACTGGTTATTGTTTATTCTATTCTATTTATTGTTAATTCATTTTCACTTTTGATGTATAATAGCTGCATATATTTTCTGATAGTTTGAAAGAATCAATCCTCGTTTAAGAATTACAGGCATTGTGAGTTTCAAAATCTAATGTTGTTTTATTTATTTAAACATAAATTTTGCTTCTTATTTTTATATAAAAAACTATTAGTGAAATATGTATTACAATTTATATTTCTTGATTTAGTAATAATATATAAAAAATATACTTTTTTCAATTGAAATTCTTCAAAAGGTTTTGCTACATGCAGTGTCTTCGAAAAGTGTTAGTACACTTTCAAAATTTATAGACTGGAATTGAATTCGATTATAAATTCTAATATTTTTCTTATAATCTTCATGCGATTCTAAATAAAATTGAGCAATTTTTTTTCTAATTTTTTTTTTTATTTTCTATTTTAAAAATAAAAATTCAAGGATGCAGAGAATGAACACATCACGAAATTGTCTATACACTGAAACACTTTCCAATAAATTCATCGATAAAATTATTATGGTCAGAAGCTTTTTTTTTTTTTTACATTTTGATGTCATTTAACAAATAGCTGGCTTTAATCTTTACTTGATTACTGGGTAAAATTATATTTATTACTTAAAAATGACTCGTAGTAGTAAGGAAGCAATAAGAAGCAGCCTAAAATTGATTATATTTCATCATAGTAACGGAAAACATTTCGGAATATAGCTGAATTTGCAAAATTCGATAAAATGCTGTAAAAAACAATCGGATCGAAAATCAAAAGAACAATTCGATTGTCAAAAATTATTGAACGTATCATAAATTTATAGTTAAGCATTTGTGAAAAATCCACATTTGAGTACTGTAAAAATTTTCTACAAAAAATTACTCAACAATTTTCTTCAATTTTCTTGCAATAAAATGTTTTCGAAATTGCAAAAAATAGATATTTTAGGATTTTTCTTCCGTGAAATCAGTGATAAATAAGTCTGAAACGTATTGGAATCATGTCTTATTTACATATGAAACCAAATTTAACATTTTTGGTTCATTGGACGTATAAATTTATGTAGCAGATGAAATGAATATCTTGACCTCAATAACTTAACAGGAACAATAAAGCATGACGGCGGTTTATCTTTGTGGAGTGCTTGTCAGCATCAGAATTGGGTAATTTGGTACATAGTGATAACATAATAAATAAAGCTCTTTATTCAAATACTTTAAAAAACAATTTAAAATTATTAACCCAAAATTTGAGTATTGGAAAGAATTTTTTGGTTTTTTTTATCAAGATACGCACACAACTCACTACATAAGTTGGCGGCTAACTAGAATCCAAAGCACATGACTATATAGAATTCAAAGCACACAGCTATCTAAATTCAATACAAAAGAAAGAACACAGCTCTATACATTCGCTTGTGTCTCATGTTAAAAATGTCAAAAAAATTTGAAAACACCACCTCTGTCTCCAGTTTAAATCCAATAGAATAGGATTGAAGAAATTGGAGGATAGAATATAAAGAAGAAATTTTAAAACTAAAATTAAACCGAAAAACAATAATGATTTAAGAATAAAAACACATTGATACAGAAATTACAAAAGAACAATTGAAATCAATGTCCAGACATTTTCAAACTTTTAAGGTGACTGCATGATATTCTATTAAGTATTAATTGATTGAAAAAAATACACTGTTCCTAATATTTGAAATTTTTCTAAGTGTACAAATACTTGTGATGTAACTTTTTTTTTTTGTTACTTTTATTAATTTGATTTAAAAAATTTAATATGTTCTTAAAATGCTTAATGTAGTTTTATTAAGAAAAGTTTGTAGATATTATTAAAAATTCTCATTTTTAAATACAATATTTTATTAATAGTATTTAATTCAAATTCATAAGTGTACGAAAACTTTTTGGGAGAATCTGTATGTTAACACATTTTATTATTTTCTAAAATAAGGTAATGATTATTTTGTAATAGAACATATCTTTTGTGAAGAAAAATATAGAGAAAGAATTAACTTTTATTATTAAGTCCTTTTTTTCTATTGGAATGCCAATGGTTTTAGAATAACTAGCATCTTTAAATTATATTTCAACAACTACATTTATCGATCTATAAACAATTTTTAATGTATTTTTTCAATTATTTTTGTGAATAATAGAATAAGAATAGAAACATTTGTAACAACCATATGATTTTACATAATGAATTTCATAGTTTACTAATAAAACATGTTTTCAATAATTTTTACTGAACTGAAATATGGTATGAAATTACAAGGGGTTTTGTTATTTATTTCTTTTTTTAACTATATGTAATGGAATTTATTGTATTTGTTTTTAATGAATGATTTAAATAATTCATTATTAATAATGATTTAAAGAAAGAATTTAAATAATGCGTTATTAAAGTACTTTAATAATGAGTTTAAGTAACGTATGATTAATATAATTTAATCCTTTTAACGAACTTAAAAGCATGATTTAGGTTTAAGTAAATGTAAAATAAATATAATAATTTCTATATATGGTAATTTATATGTTATATAGCGTATTCAGATATTTTATCTGTATGATATTAGGAAGAAAAGTTACACAACCCAGAAAAATTGTCCATTATATTGCGTATTTACTTTATCTCCCAATATGTGCGATATAACGTTACTTATTTTTTGAATCTTTAAAAAAATTATTTATAAGCATTAAAAATTTTATAAAATTTTTATATTATATTTTCTTGAATGCTTTAAGAATATTGTAGAAATCCATGCGGAAAATTTTATTATGTTTATAAAATGCAAAATATTTAAAAATTCTTTCTGTTAATTTAAAACCATAAAGCATAAAATGCATTAGAATTCCTTCAGATAAAAAATATGTTGCAAACTAACGTTAATAGGCTTAAAACAATATTTGAAAACAATTTTGCTAAAGTTTATTTTATTATGAGACCTTTAAAGAAAAATAGATACTATTAGAAATAAATATAACAATTGATCCCTTTTCCATGAGTCTCCTATGAACTAAAAAACAATATTTTTTTAAATTTTTAAACAGTTTCCCAGTTGTTCAGGTGACATCTTAAATTACATCAATTTATTAATTCACTTCTAGTTTGGAAAGAAACGTAATACTGATAGGAAACGACAATCTTTAAACACAAAAAATTTAGAAACACACAAAAAAAAATTCCAACAAGGACAATGATAAATCTTTAAAAAAAAATGGAGAGGAAAAGGACAAAAAAAAAATGCCAAATATTTTCCGGAGAAACTCAATATAAGAAAGGAAAATAAACTAGACACACGCTGATTTCTGGCGGAATGTTTTCAGTTCTTACTGATAAAAGGCATAACAAACTTTTGTTAATAGGCATTTTTTTTGTGAAAACATTGGCGGAGAGACTGCCACTTGATGTTTTCATTCCAGCTGGGGATCAAGTAGAGAGTGTGTTTCTAGTTAGGAAATTGTTGGATAAAAGAAGTTTGTCGGCCCCGTTTTTGCTGAAGGGCCAGAATAAAATTGCCTCTTTGGGATTACCTCTGCTGCTGAATAGAAATCTGATTTTTTTCTCTCCCTGTTAGGGCTTTTATTAGAAAATTTTGTAAACTGTTATTTTTCCATGTCATCTAAATTGTTGCCTTCTTTTGTGGTCAATTATTGTGTCTCTCATAGTTTCCAATAAGCTCTTGTGAGACAAAATTTTCAGCTTTGTTGCCGTAAAAGTGAGAGATAGTATGTTATTCGTGGAAGATGCTTTTTTACTGAAAGCACTGACTTTGAATCGCGACCCAAAGCTATGTCCAGAGAAAAAAATGTCGTTCCTTTTAAAGTGATTTTTTCCATAGAATTTTCTATATAGTGAAAACTCTTTTTTAATTCATATTGATCACTGAAAAAATGCAATCGTTTTTAAAGAATTTTTTATTCGTAAATAAAATTATACCTACTCGTTTTTAAAAAATCTCATTTCTTTTTGTGGTCATTTATATAATGTTTTTCCCCTCATAAGCTTTTGTGCAGAAACAAAATTGTCTTTTGTTACCATAAAAATGAGGGTTCTATGCTTATTTTTAAATGTTTTTACTAGAAGCAACTTTGACTTCAAATTTTCAAACTATGACCAGAAAAAAAAACGATGTTACAACTCAAAAGTGTTTCATTTTTTATAGTTGTTTTTGGAAGAATTCTTCTATCTACTGATATTATTTTTGTACATTCACACAGTACAATAATATGCTTTTTAGCATTTGATTATCAAATGAAATTCAGTTTGAATTCATTCTATAACTGAACAATGCCTGTTTTAAATTTTCGTCAAATAAATTTTGTTTTCTATATCATTTCATTTATTGGTCATATAAATAACAGGAAAATGCATGTTTTATAAGGAGTGACAAAGCAGGGAAAAATTGCGTATGATTCCGCTCCTGCTGCTAAAAAAATATCATTTTTCTTTTTTTCCTGTTAGGCCTTTTATTATTAGAAAAATTTTGGAAACTATTATTTTTTCCATGTCATCTAAATTGTGCTTTCTTTGTAATTTCCATTGTGTCTCATAGTTTCTTATTGAGAGGAAAAATTGTCGCTTTGTTGACATAAAAAGTGAGATAATAGTATGTTATTCGTGGAAGATGTTTTTACTAAGGAAATACTTCTTTGACTTTATTTAAAGCTGTGTCAGAGAAAAATGTCGTTCCTTTTTAAAGTGGATTTTTTTTTTCCATAGACATTTTGAAAAGAATTTTTCTACCCTATTGAAACTTCTGTTTGATGTACTGAAACCTAACTCGTTTGATTCATGTTGATAACTGAACATTTGTATGTTTTTAAGAATTTTTATTCGTAAAAAATAAATTATATACTTGTTTCAGGAACATCATTTCTTTTTGTGGTCACTTATAAATAACAGGAATAAATTGCCTGCTTTGGAGATTGCACCTCTTTGTGTTTTGCTGAAAAAATCTGATTTTTCTTTTTTGCTCCCTGTTAGGGCTTTTATTATTCGAAAATTTTTGTTAAACTGTTTAATTTTTCCATGTCATCTAAACTGTGCCTTCTTTTTGTGGTCAGTGATTCATTAATCTCATGAGTTTTCCGTAATAAAGCTCTTGTGAGACAAAATTGACCCCCGCTTTGTTTGTCTGTAAAGAGTGATATGTTGTTGTACACATGGAGGATGTTTTTTACACAAGGAAGCACTGCTTTTGACTTTATTTTAAAGCTGTCAGAAAAAAAAATGCCGTTCCTTTAAAGTGAATTTTTTTCCATAGACATTTTGAAAAAGAATTTTTCTATCTAGTCAGAGTTTGAATTCATATTAACTGAACAATGCATTTTTAAGGAATTTTTATTGTTAAAATAAAATTATCGTTTAAGGATCTCATTTTTTTTTGTTATAACGCGTCTCATACTATTTCCATAATAAACTTTTGCCAAAACAAAATTATTCTTTTTGTTGCCATAAAGGATATCACTATGCTATATTTTTGAAGATGCTTTACTGAAGGTAACTTCTTTGACTCAGGGATTTTCAAATATGAAAAGGAAAAAAAAAAAAGATGTCTCCAACTTCTGAAGTGATTTTATTTTTTATGTGTTGTTTGAAAGAATTTTTTTCTATCTACTGGAGCATGGTGTGACTTTACATTGTGTATAATGTGATGTGCTTTTAAATTTGTACATTCTCTCTGACGAATTCGTTTGAATTCATATTGATAACTGAACAATGTTACTTGTTTTAAAGAATTTTATTCGTAAAATAAATGCTACTAGTTTTAAAAGGAATCAATTTATTTTGTGGTCATTAATTTATAATGTCTCATACTTTCCACAATAAGCTATTGCAGCTCTCAAAGTTACACCTTTTGTTGCCATAAAGTGAGGTACTATTCTATTTTCAGAAGATGTTTTTCACTGATAACTACTTTGCTGACTTCATATTTTTTCAAACTATGGCCAGAAAAAAAAAGATGTCGCAACATCTAAAATGCAACCGCTTGCATACGGCATAAAAGACTGTCTAATTTTTGCCAGCTGCATCAGGAAAAAAAAAAAAATAATTTGTTTTAAATAATAATTTTTATATAAATTTCTTACATTATGATGAGATATATTTAGCAGCCAGATTATTATCCAACACTTTCGATTGAACACAGTGAAAAAAGAAATATAGTCATGCATAGGGGTTGCCACCAGAAGTCACGTTACACAGGTATGAAGGAGTTGGCTGAGAGGGTGAGTCTGGTTGTTTGATTTCGTTCCTCAACGGCTGCACCTACATTTTCACTTTCCTACACATTACATTCCTATACATTAAAGTAATATACTTTAATAAACTTTTGTACCAAAGTCTGTCTTTATGATCAGTTTGCATCACCTCATATATAGGAGTATTATTAGGTGTATACCACTTCGTTATGGATTATCAGCCAAAGGTGCAGCGTAATCATCTAATAAAACCTTTGACAATTAGTATCGTATTGGTTTCTTATAACCTGGTATATGAAGACGGTTATATGTATGTCTATACTAAGCAAATTTATCTAATTCACGGTTTAATTAAATTAACGAGCTTATTTTTTATTTCTACAGGGCTTCGAAAATTAAGAGAGGGTATAAATAATGCCCAAGATGAAATTTGCTTTTGCTTGGCAAAATATTATTTTCTAAATTAGATATATTGCACACTGTTTTGAAATATATAGTTGATAATGGATTAAGAGAAATATTGTAACTTTTATTGATCACCTCTTGCATAGTTGTTTTTTTTATATCTCTGTATTTACACAAGTGTCACTATAAATTGTTCGGCGAAATATCTAACCATTAAGTAAAGATCATCAACACCAATGTAAATCCTACCTTCAATTGGAGCATAATATAAAATAATAGGTGTTAGATTAGCAATACACATGGC
>BPLR01008041.1:0-33866 GCA_021605095.1 Caerostris extrusa | reverse complement strand
ACGTGTACCCTTAAGGGCAATAAGCAAAAAAAAAAAAATTCTATTTCGAGCTCATAGTTGCAACAGCTGGGACAGTAACTGTATTACAGAAATGACATTAAAAATATGCCCACTTTAATGCATGAGATCTAAAAACTATTGAAAATCGAAGAAAGGGTTCGAGATTTGTCATTTAAGGACACAGATTCACTAAAAGACTGTGTTCAATGTAAATAAACTGCTAAACCCGTTCTGAAGTAATTAATATTTCAGAGCAGACATCCACTAAATAAAATGCACTCATATGTTTGGGGACCAATAAAAAGGATTCTATCCCTTGAAGAATCTCTATACTACTCATATTATTTTCATTGATAACGAATCAAGTTAGATAGAAATAATTTTTTTGAAACAAAGGATTAAATAAAGAATGTATTCTTAAAATTTAAAACTGCTATTGAAAATGGCCGGGAAAAAATATGGATAATGGAGTAAAATAATATGGATAATGGAGTGCCTGATGATCAAGTGACTAGCTCTGTGGCGCTTGGAGCAACAAGTTTCTGGTTCGAGTACTGGCTGTGTCATGGATGTTTGTAGTTGTTCGAAATCTACTTTTAAACCGTAGGTCCCGGTCTAATATGACTGTAGAGCGTAGGGTTGACAACACTGTCCTGAAAAAACCATATTCTGCCTCAAAATCTGCCACTAGACAGAAGGCCTTGGCCCACCATGGGTTGTAACGCCAGGGATTTAGTTGTTATTGGTAATAGCCTAGAGAATAGCAGTGAAAATTTAATAGATATCTGAGTTGAGTGTGGAATCAGAAGAGAAAAATTAGCTGTTTAAACTCCGTACCAAAATGAAATCAAAACGTATGAACCCCATTGTTGTAGTGATGGTGTTTATTAATGCATGAGAAGCGAAGGTTAGCAATGTTTACTAAAGCACTTCTCGTCAGGTTATGGACTGTAGCTTTGAAATGCACTGTCTACTTACGTAATCGCTCAAATTATCGTAGATTGAGCGATTACTCATTATATATGACATTTTTGGCAGGAATTCAGCTGTGTCATATTTGAATGTTTTGGAAGAAAAACAATTGATGGACATATTCTAAGAATATATTTTCACTGGCTATTCCAGTGAATCTAAAGCGTACCTGGTGTGGAACAAAAGTCCAGAAAAAAACTACAAACCGGTACTCGCGAAACCGTCTGACTCTGAACTCCTGAATGATGTTTCCTCCACATTTGTGAACAGCTGGTCACCCGAGAAAAATAAAAACAGGCAAGACAGGGAGACCATGAAAGCACGCTCACAAAATAATTCGTTTGCTGAAATAGTTGCCTCTGTAAAATCAAGCACCACAGTCTTTGAAGCTTTGAATGGACATTACAAAAAAGAATCGTGGAATTTTTGCAGGAAAAAAAAATAGCAGAAACCTCAAAATAAGAAACCTTATAAAAATTAATAGTTTGTCAGTACAAAATGTATTTGTTAGAGAAAATAAATGGGAGCTATTACCTAGATCAAAAGACAAAAGATTTTAGCTTATAAGAGGGTTTTAAAAGGCGAAATATAAACAAGATGAAAAAATTTTAAGCTCGACTAGTAGCAAAGAGATGTTAACAAACTCCTGCAATTGATTTGGAAGAAATGTTTCGTCAAGTGCAATAAGAACTGCAATTACACTGAAATGCAGAATGGATTTACAACTTATCAGTTAGAATTTGTAATGGCGTACGTTAATGGAGATTTTTAAAGAAGAAATATAGATTGAGTTGCTTGAAGGATTTCAAAGCACATCATACATATAAAAATGTCTCTTCAAGAGGTCACACTATGGATTAAAACAATCAGGAAGACAATCGTAAAACAAGCTATACGAGAAATAAAAATCATTGGAACTCAAGCTATTTAATTCGGACAAATGCATTTTATTATTCAAAATCCCCTGGAGCCATCGTTATCGTGCATGTCGACGATTTAATTGTTCTAACGAAGACCTAAGAGAATATGAAGCTAAGGGACAATTTATCCAATTCATTTTAAAATGAAAGAAATGAGAAATTTGCATTACAGTTTAGAAATTAAATTCGTGCCAAAAAAAAAAAAAAAAAAAAATAAATAAAAAATAAAAAAAATAAAAATTATCACTATGTTTCAAAAGAATTATATTGCAGATATTTTGCATCAATTTAAAATGCAAGGTTCAAAAACTGGATAATAATACAAATTTTCCATGGATAATAATCATAATAATAATTTCAATCTGTAGAAATCGTCCGAATTTTATTAACAACAATGGAACAAAGTTTAAAACCCAAATCTGCCGAATTCCAATTAGGCCCTACTGTGGTATTACTCGAATTCACCCTTAACTATCAACCAAATAATCAGTTTTCAGTTCATCTTAGCATTGAAATATACTTTGTTCCTTGAATCAAATAACGCCCTTAATCAAAATATTGAATGGTACTTAATTAAACAGTAACAATGCTTCCCCCTGCGGCGTTCAGGAGAAAGGGTCATTCGGTCTTGAGACTTTCATCCGCGAGGAAGTGCAGCTCAAAACTGCGCTGCCGTTGAGAAATATATATAGCGCATGAATTGGCCTACAGACTCCCACCAAGCCAGGAAGTACATTTCACGCACCCTGCGCGTATCCGAGTTTCGGTTTTCGGCTCAGGAGTGAAGTCCATCCACGAATTAATAATCATCTGTCTTTAAATGTGTTAAATATTGTATGTCTCTAATTGTATGTGTATGGTGTTTGTGCATTTGTCAATAAAGCTGTAAGTTCTCAAACCTGTTCCTGAATTATCCTCTGCCCCACACAGTTACAACCTGTTTGCAGCAGTAATATATTTCACAGTGTCAATACTGTATTTATCAACAAAAGTTTCAATCCAAATTTCGAATTAAAACATATTTACTTCAAATCATGCTGTACCATTATCAAACCAAACTTACTTATCAACAAAATAACAGCTTTCAACTCAATTTCAAATTCATACACAACTTTGAAATCAAATTATTTTGTACGCATTAAGAAAATATCAACAAAATAGCAAATTTTTAAATCCAATTTCGAATTGAAACATTGAATTGTTTTCTTCTTTGAGCCTATATCGTGGCCTTATAAGAACTAAAACTTGATTCATTAAGAAAATAACGGTTTTCTGTAAAATTTAAAATTCTGTTTAATGTTGCTTTATTCTCTGAATTAGATCCATGACATATTCCACTGTTTGCTAAACAAAAGCACAAATCGGAAAACAAGGGTTAGTTAGCATAACCCTTTCATTCCAAAATGGTTTGCATGCATAACAAACAGATGAAAGCCTAATCGATTGCATATAAATGCTGCCCACGTATTGCAAAAATTTAAATTCTGTTAGAACACGTTGTTAAACCCACAAAAATCACAACATCTAGACTACAGAGGTTATTTAAATTCCACCCCACGCCACCTATCAGATGACGACATTTTTCAAAAAGCGATTAGCATGGGTTCGAGGTTAGACACGTTCTGCGAATAAATAAAAAATGCTAAGGCAGCAGTAATTATCTGCGTTGGAGGATACAATGTCTTGTACGAAGATAAAAAACTTTGATAGGTATTATTTTTTTGGCTTTTGTTTATAGTTTTTTTTTTGATAAAAGCATTTTTAAAGGAAGTTATTATATGGTATTAAATATTTTTTATTTTCATGATTTGGAGTCTTTTACTCTAGCTTCTTTTAGGTTTTTATTGATCACGTCTTTTTAGTCATTATGGTGTATTATGAATTCGGAAATAGCTATCTGGTTGATGATAATAAGAAATGTGATGCTTTTATAAGATTACATGGTTTACTTTGAACTTTCTTTGGAGCAATTTCTTCCTAACAGGGTTCAAATAATCTAGTAAAGCTCAAGGAGTGTGGGGCTAGTCACATTGATGTGTCATTTGTGGAATATATTTTTTGTTTTTGTACTTCGTTGCTTTTGTTTTTGTCGTTCACTCTAGTGTTATTGATACAAAATGAGTGAAATGAGATTGATGAAAAATTGTAAACCCCTTTTTTTAGTCAGAATTTTCTGACTATTTTATTTCACTCATTGTATAACAACAACAAATTAATAAAAGAGAAAAACAAAAACAAGTACAAAACAATAAATATGTTTAACAAATTTGGTTATTGATCTATAAGTGTAAATGGCGCATAAAAAATTCATATTTTTATGGCTATGAGTTTTAAAATAAATTAATAGCTTAAAATCCCTAAAAAATACGCTTTTAGAGTTAATCAAACTAAAAAGTAAAAAATAATTGTTAAGAACAAAATTACTGACTAGAAAATTAATGTCACTGTTCCAAAAGCTTGGGGTTCTTTGTATAACATTTTTAAACATTTAACTCTAAAAGCGTTAACATTTACAACATTTTAACTCTAAAAGCGTATTTTTTAGTTTTTTAAACTATAATTCATTTATTTTTTTGCTTTTTAGATTGATTAATTCTAAAAACGAGTTTTTAAGTTATAATATTTAAACGAGGTCCCGGTACGGAGGACTGGAACTGTAGTTCTTACAATAATTGAATTGTGAGTAAAACAAAGGCTAAATGCGAATAGGTCGAGCCAGCCAGGATTCGAACAGGGAATCTCCTGATCCGCAGTCAGGTGCGTTATCCGTTGGGCCGCTGTCCCACGAAGGTTTGAATGTCTTAGGTACTTTCATTCTACATGGGTTAAATTGCTCTTCATAAGTTAAAATAAAATCACTCATCCTGGCGATCCTAATCATGATGAGATAATAAACTTATCAAACTATTTTATTGTCGTCGGTCCTTGATAAGTCTACAACGTTTAAATTAAATCTGATCGCTGAAAGTAGGGCAAAAACGAGCCCAAAGAGTCAGTTACAAACAAACAAACATACAAGTGAAACCAATAAAAGCGTATTAATAAGGCCCAGTGAGTAGCACTCTGGCGCTCGATGCCATGGGTTTTGGGTTCGAGTCACAGAGATGCCTGTATTGGTTCGGAATCCACTTTATGCTCTAAGCCTAGTTCTAGGTTTACTCCTGACAATCCTACCCCGTAAAAAGAAAAACACCGGTACAGTAACTTGTCAGTAGGCAGATGGTTTTGGCACACCATGAGGCTGTTGCGCCAATGAAGAAGAGGTTCTTAAATTCTTTCCTGACTTACTCAATTTTCAACTCAGTATTGTTGTTAACCTTAAAATAAAAACTTTATTTTGCTTAAAAGCTAATGTATTAATAATTATAATAATAATAATAATTTAAATCTGTGGAAACCACTAATTTAGCACTTAATTAGCCACTTATTTAGCAACAATAGAACAATGTTTCCAACCGACACCGGCTGAATTCCAATTATGCCATTATCCAAATCCATCCTTAACTATTAATAAAATAATCGTCGGTTTTCAGTTCAGCTTAAAATTTAAATATACCTTCTTCCCTGAATAAAATAAAAAATAAAATTAATCAAAATATTGAATGTCCCTTAATAAACATATTGTGTAACACTACTTCCTCCTACACACTGGCAAGAGAGCTCCCTCTGGCGTTTAAGAGAAATGGTTAATAGACCTCGAGACTCCCACACACGAGAGGAAGTACAGCGCAACTGGAGCTTCCGTTGTGAAAGGGTTAGTTTAAAGTCTTTCACCCCGAGAGGAAGCTTATATAGTTCATCCCGGTGCATTAATTGACTTACAGACTACAACCCTCAGAGGAAGTATATTTCGCGATCCCTGCGCATATCCGAGTTTCTGTTTAGAAGTAGAGTCAGTCCAGGAATCTACAATTATGTGTCTTTAAAGTTAAATATTACATATCTTTAATTGTATGTGCGTGTGCCAATAAAGGAGTTCTCCAAACTGTGCCTCTAGTATCTCAACCCAACCACACTCAGTTACAATCTGGTTTCTCAACCAGCACACTACAATTGATATATGTTTTGTAGAAGTACTACATTGCACTGTGTTAACGCTGTATTTATCAACTAAAGTTTCCAATCAAATGTCGAATTATAGCATATTTATTTCAATTCATTCCATACCATTATCAAACCAAACGTATTTATCAACAAAATAACAGCGTTCAGCTCAATTTAAAATTCTATCATTTGAAATCAAAACGATATTATTTTGTGTTCTCTTAATAAAAATCAACAAAATAACACATTTTCCATTCCAATTTCGAAATTCCACATGTTCTATTCCCTGATGCTATATTGTGGCATTATCTGAGCTAAACTTTATTCATCAAGAAAATAATGGTTTTCTGGCCAATTTAAAATCCTGCTTTAAAGTTGCTTTTTACTCTCTGAATTAGATCCATGACACATTCTTCTATTTGCTAAACAAAAGCACAGATTGGAAAACAAGGGTTAGTTAGCATAACCCGGTTCTTCCAAAGTGGTGTGCATGCATAACAAACAGATGAATCGATTGCATATAAATGCTTTCCACGTGTTGCAAAAATTTAAATTCTACGAGAACACGTTGTTAAACCCAAAAAAATTACAACATCTAGACTTCAGAGAGTTTATTTTAATTCCAGCCCACGCCACCTATCAGATGACGACATTTTTCAAAAAGCGATTAACATGGGTTCGAGGTTAAGCACGTTCTGCGAATAAATAAAAAATGCAAAGCCAGCAGTAATTATCTGCGTTGGAGGATAAAATGTCTTGTACGAAGATAAAAAACTATGATAGGAATTATTTTTTTCATAAATGCATTTTTTAAAGGGTGGAAGTTATTATATGGTATTAAATATTTTTGTTTCATACTTTGAAATGTTTTACTCTCTCGCTCTTTTTGGAGGTTTTATTGATCACATTGGTTTAGTCGTTATGATGCATCCTGAATTCGAAAATAGCTACCTGGTTGATAATAATTCGAAATGTGCCGTTTTTAAAAATGCAGGGTTTATTTTGATTTTTAGGAGGAAATTCGACTTAAAATTGTTCAAGTATTCTAATAAAGTTCAAGTACTGGGGGCCCTGGTCACACTGGTGGGTGTAGAATATATTAATTGTTTTGCACCTTTTTTGTTTTTCTGGTTTACTCTGTGGCTCTAGTGCTGTTGCTATAAAATGAGTGAAACGAAAAAGATCAAAAAATTTGAACCGTATTATTTAATCCAAACTTTTGATCGTTTTTATTTTTACTCATTTTATATCAACAGGAACTGAATTAGAGAGTAAAAACAAAACAAGTATAAAACATTAAATATATTCCCCAAATGTAGTCATTGAGCAATAGCAGTAAATTTTAATACTTACAAAACATTTATATGTATCAATTTCATACACGATGATGATATAATGAAGGTTTTTAACTGATAAGAATTAATGTTTATGAAAACATACTAATGAAAGTAATATGTCAACTAGTAACTCATATTAACGTTTAATATAAATTATACTATTTTTATTAGATATCATACTATTGCTTCTTTTTATTGGCGATACAGCCCCATGATGGCCAAGACCGTCTGACTACTGGCAGATTACGAGACATGAGGTGTCTTCATTTTAAGGACTGGTATTGTCAGCCCTACGTCCAAAAGCTCTGCAGTCATATTAGACCGGGAACTACGATGTAAAGTGCCATGACTGAAAAGAATCCACGAACATTACGAGCATTGAGCGGTGCCTTGAATGCTTGTAGTGGATTCCAAACCACTATAAACATTCATAGCACCGCCGTGACTGGAACCTGTGGTACAGAAAGCCTGAACGCTGGTCACTCGGCTATCAGACTCCACTTTCTCCAAAGTGGTTTGCACGCATAACAAACAGATGAATCGATTGCATATAAATGCTGTCCACGTGTTGCAAGAATTTAAATTCTACGAGAACAAGTTGTTAAATCCCAAAAAAAAAAAAAAATTACAACATCTAGACTACAGAGAGGTTATTTTAATTCCCGCCAACGCCACCTATCAGATGACGGCATTTTTCAAAAAGCGATTAACATGGGTTCCAGGTTAAGACACGTTCTTCCAATAAATAAAAAATGCAAAAGCAGCAGTAATTATCTGCGTTGGAGGATAGAATGTCTTGTACGAAGATAAAAACTATGATAGGTATTATTTTTTTTTTTCGCTTTTATTGATAGTTTTTTTTTTCATAAATGCATATTTTAAGGGTAGGGAAGTTATTATATGGTATTAAATATTTTTTATTTTCATACTTTGAAGTCTTTTACTCTAGATTCCTTTTGGGTGTTTTATTGATCACGTCTTTTAGTCATTATGGTGCATTATGAATTCGGAAATAGCTATCTGGTGGATAATAATAAGAAATGTGCTGCGTTTTTAAGAATGCATGGGTTACTTTGAACTTTTGGAGGAAATTCCTCCTAAAAGAACTCAAGTATTCTAAGTAAGGCCCTGGTCACACTGGCAATTATTATGGAATATATTTTATGTTTTGTATCTTTTTCATTTCTCACTCTAGTGATGTTGATACGAAATGAGTGAAATGAAACCGATCAAAGCATTTAAGTCATATTTGTTTACTTAAAACATTTTTGATCGATTTTTTCACTTTTATATCCACAACAATTTAATGAGAGAAATAAAATCAAAACTAGTACAAAGCAATAAATATATTCCGCATTTCACTATAACAGTTAATGGTGAATAAAAAAAAAAATTCATATTTTTATGTGTACTTATTCTTAAATGGGATCTGATGGGCGAGTAACTAGCACTCTGGCGCTCGATTAAGTCCCGGCGGTGCCTTGGATGCCTGTAGTTGTTCGGAGTCCACTTTAAACTGTAGGTCCCGGTATAATATAACTATTAGGCGTAGAGCTAATAACCCTACAAAATGATTAGGTATCACCGTCGGTAGGTAACTGTCGTTTTCTTAATATAATACTGTGCAGTTAATAAACAATTTCTGATTATCGGTATATCATTTTCAGTTAAAAATTATACACTAAAAATCAATTACATTAAATACATATTTTGATTTACCTATTGAATAAACCAAACTGTATTTTTTTATACATAATAAGTATTAAAAAAATAAAAAAAAAATGTAATGTTGTCATTGTTGCAATGTCATTTCATATCAAATAAATTATTATACATTATTTATCAGTCAGGTAGCTGATCATTATATTTTTATACTTGTATAAAGTATTAATCTTAATACGATATATTATTTTGTAAATTACTTTCAAATATTAAAAAAAGATGTGTTGTTTAAATGGAAAATATTCAATATCAGCCTTATAGAGAAGCTAAGTGTTGAAAAATGCATCAAACATTGATTAAATGTTATAAAATGTAAATGTTATAAATCGAACTAATTAGTTTGTTATTAGTGTGTTCTAGGAAGAATCCTCCACGGTTGACTGGAATGAGTTTTGTGAAAGGGAGTATATTTAGTTGCAATTGCTAAAATGCATTTCACAGGAAATAAGCAGTCAGACTGCTAGGTTTCAGTATTTCAGGTTTTTGTGATGCATCTCTCAGATTCATTAAACCTTCAAAATGCTGGACAGTATCTAGGAAGATATTATCATCTTTCTACCGTTCTATATTTGGTTTGGCTGGTCGCTTTTACGGTTAGTTTGTGCACACTTCAGGCTAATTAGACCGAGAATTACAGTTTTAAAGTGTATTCCGAACCACTAACATTCATACCACAGCCAGCATTCGAATCTGAAGTCTGTGTTACCAAAGCCCAGAGCGCTAGCTAATTGGACAACAAGCCGCTCTATAGTTCTAGAAGACGATATTTATACATGGAGATGGCATCCCTACACCATTCTAAAGATGTTAAAAATTTTACATGTTTATGGCTCAGGTACAGTGAACTTAAATGTGCCCTCAATCTCGAAATAAAAAGGAAAAAAGTTAATTCTGTAAAGTTTAACGCCACCAATTTATCAACAATATGACAGTATGAGGTTGTTCTTCAAATTAAAAAGCACAAACTTGTTGTTGATGTTGAAGAATCACTTTCCACAAAACCCAAACATCCTACAACTCTTTTTGGAATAAAGATTTTCAACATCTCTTGAGGTACCTTTTCCCCATTCTGACAATTAACCCGGGACAGAGATAGTTTTCCTGATTGAAGCACAATTTTCCAACTCATTATTAAGGTAGTGTCATTCAATATGTTAAACGACACTTCAAATAAGTCGACTTTCATTTTGTTGACCAAGAATCTTCAAAGTAGGCCTACTATTTTAAGTAATTCCGAGAAATTGTTAAGGAGGTTCTCTAAATATAAATTAATGAGAACTTCTATAATCATTTAAATTGACGTATTTCTTTGATATATATCAGTAGAAGTGTTTTGGAAGTTCGTAATTTTGAAACGAATTGTTCCATTTCCAATTATGAAATGTTCCATCCTAGGCCATTAATTTAGTAGCAACATTGGTGTTTTAATGAATTGTAATAAATTAGTATTCGTAAATATGTTAATAAATTGCCAATATGAGTATTTCATTAATTTCTAACACACACTTGCTGCTGATGTTGATGAATTACTTTTCACAAAACCAAAACATCTTACCACTCTTTGGAATAAAGATTTCACCATCTGGGTTGCGGTACCCTTCCAAATTCTGGACAATTAACCTGACTTTCTCGAGGGAAGGCACTACTATTTTCCCAACTCCCTATTAAGCCAGAGAATCTTTAGGGAACAGTAATTGGATATGCTAATCTGGTCACTTCAAGGAAGTCGACTTTCATTATGCTAGTTCCGACTCTTCGCAGTGGGTCTGTTATTTCAAGTAACATTATTAAAGACATTATTAAAGAACTTCGGGATATTATTTTTAAGGAGATTCCGTAAAGATTCATGTTGGCATAGTGCATTGGATTTGAATCAATAGAAGTCTTGTGAAATTCATAAAATTTGAACTAAAATGTTAAATTTTTTTTTTTATAAATTATTTTTTCTGAATTTTAATTACTTTGGGTGTTGTTATTTTTGTAGTAATTGACAATAGATTCAAATCGTACATTAGTTCCGAAATAAATTCAATTGATGAAAATCGGAATAAAAGATGTAAATAAATATATAAGAGATAAAAATGAATTCTATTGAATTCTATAGAATATAAAATATAGCTTTAATTACAAAAAAATGTAATTCATTCTTTTGTATTTCAATAAAATGCCGAAGTTTCATTTAAATTTAAAATATTTAGAATATTTTAAATGTAATAGACACATCATACTAGCGCTCTGGCGCTCGGTGAAACAGGTTTCGAGTTCTAGTATCGGCGCTGCCATGGATGTTTGTAGTGGTTCCGAATCCGCATTAAACCGTAGATTCCGGTCTTATGTGATTATAGAGCGTTAGGCGTAGGGCTGACAACCCTACCTATAAAAAGAAAACCTCTCATGTCTCGGAATCTGGCAGAAAAAAAAAATGGCCCAAAAAATTCTCTTATAAATGCATATCAATAATGTACAGGATAAAAATATCTGATACAAACATGAATAGAATATTGAATATACAAACATTAATTCAAAAACCATCAAATTTCAATTGATTGAAATTCTTTGCTTTGAAATTCATCATTGAGACAGAAAAAGAAATTACGATGATCAGAAGAAGAAGAAAAAGGCTATTTTTAAGAAGAAATTCTAATTAGAAGGCTGGTTTATTTTCTAGGATATAATATTGTTAAGAATTTAGGAATGCATTAATAATTATGCACGATGAGGTTTGTTATTCGCAACAAATAAAAATATATGCCTACATAATTTCTTGCATACATCAAACACCTAGTGTTCCATTTATGTAGGCTGCGAATGACCTCATACATGTAACTATGGTATGGTACAAATATAACCGACAGGGACGTGTTGGACGAGTGGTTAGCGCTTTAGCCCTCAGTGCTGCAAGGTTTGAGTCGGCTTAAATTAATTAAAATTTGGCTTAAAAGCGATTAAAGAAATAAAATTTGATGTAACAGCTGTTTGTCTATTAATGTTGGTGTAATAAAGGATGGCCGAGAGTAGTGGTTCGGATTCCACGGTCTAATATGACTGTAGGGCGTGGGCCTAACAAACCCCGTAAAAAGAAATCAACTCACGTTTTGGAATATGCCAGTATGCAGACGTCCTTGGTCCACCATGGGGTTGTTGGTCATTAAAAAGAAGTATATCTGATATAGTAGTAACATTTCTAATGACTTTCAGGAAGACTATCAGAAGTAACTGGACCCCATTTGCTTGTCTTTTAGATTAAAGCACATAATTATGGACACCAAGCAGTCTAAATATTGAAGAGAGATAAACACGATCGTGATCGAGTCAGTACATACAGTGGGTAAAAAGTATTGGCAATTGCCTTAATTTATTCATATTGATAAATAAATAAAAATGTTATGCAATTTTAGCTGTCGTAATTAAATACAAGACATTTTAGATATATAAAAATAGTAAAAATTTTATTTTAATTTGCATTTTCTACGATTTTTTTTTTTTCAAAACGAAAATTTGCATGTCAAAAAAGTATTGGCAAAGTTTTAACTGCTATGCAAATTTTGTTACATTGAAGTCACGTGTTTCGACTGATAAGAAACTCTACCGGTATAAAGTCTGCAAAACTACTCCAAAAGTGTCTATGGATTATTTTGCGATTACTGCAGTGAAATGACTTCGAAATCGAAGGAGTTGGACGTTAGTGTTAAAAACACGATTATTAGGCTCAGAAATGAAGGTTTAACTTATCGTGCTATAGGAGTGCAGTTCAATATAAGTTTAGTTACTGTCAGAAGTGTTGTAAAAAAGTTCAAGGAAACAGGATCAACGGAAAATAAGACTAGAAGTGGATGACCTCAAATATTTTCTACAAGAGAAGAACTTGTCATTATTAACAAGGTTAAGAAAAACCCTAAAATAAGTGCATCCCAGATAGCTAGAGATGTTGCCTTCACTTCCCAAAAGACTTTCAGCGTATAGACTGTACGGAATATTTTACACGAGTGAAGTTATTATGGAAGGGCAGCTAGAAAGAAACCATTCACCTCGGAAATAAATAGGAGAAAGAGGTTAGATTTCGCAAAATCCCACGTTGATTTATCTGCAGAGTTTTGGAACACAGTTATTTTTTCCAACGAATCAAAGTTTAACATTTTCGGCAGTGATGGACGACGATATGTGTGGAGGAGGCCAAATACTGAATTGGAAAAGCAACATTTAACTGCTACTGTAAAACATGGTGGAGGCAGCGTCTTAGTTTGGGGCTGTATGGCAGCTAATGGAATTGGCAACCTGCATTTTATTGATGGTATTATGACAGCATGTACATACATTGACATTTTGCACCATAACTTAAAAATCAATGCCCAAAATCTTGGCTTGGGAACATCATTCGTTTTCCAACAAGACAATGACCCCAAGCATACAGCGAATCTCACCCGTGAATGGCTACTCTACAATGCTCCTCGCCAATTAAAAACCCCCCTCAATCGCCTGACATCAATCCAATTGAAAATTTATGGCACCTGCTGGATCTAGAAATCAAGAAACATAAAATTTCAAGTAAAGAAGACCTCAAATGTTTACTCTGTGGCACAAAATTCCCAACAGTACAACAAAGACCTTAGTTTCCTCTATGAGAAATAGATTACAAGCTGTTATAGATGCAGAAGGTATGCATACAAAGTACTAAACATATACTGATTTTGTTTTCGCTCAAAGTTTTGTCAATTTCATAATTTCGCCAATACTTTTTTTATCATGTAAATTTTGGATTTTCTCGTAGATTTTGACAAAAAAAAAATATTTAAACGAAAATTTCGTTATATTTATTTGTCTTTTCTCCTTCTGTAATCGCTATATTAAAATAAAATTTGTAAACATACTTTGTTAGTAAATATGATCATTTATAGGCAATTGCCAATACTTTTTTTTTTTATCCACTGTATATTTAGTTTAATACATGTTTATACAATAGAAGAATAGCAGAAGAAGAATGAATAGCATAATATTACGTATGACTTGCTATGCTGACATATGCATACGTTGTTGGGTTTACGTAGCGTACTGGTTTATGTATCGGTTCAAAATACGACAAACGAAACATATCAGAAAATTTCCGAATCTATGTCTTGGAAAGCTGCTATAATTATGAACACTTGAAATTGGGACCGAGAAAGAATAAAAGGAAATATATGACATATGAGGACATTCACTCCAAAAAGGGAATGGTGAATTGTGGAGTACCGGCCCCTCCTTTTCCAGTGAATATTGAGTAACGTTGAATCTACCCCTTATCCACTATTCCAGAGTTGAACATCTTCAAGTGTAAATGCTTTATTTGAAAAAAAAAAATCAAGAGTTTCAAAGAATGCTTTGAGTTGAATCATCAGAATAATTAAAGAACACACTTACCCTTGCACAATTAACTAGTGCACTTGTATTAATCATTAAAAATGTGTACATCTGTTTGAAAGAGGAGGCAAACATAAAAGCACGCTTTCTACTTGAGATGCTAAGTGGGGATGACTGTTATTACAAATATCACTTTGAAAAGTCAGATGAAATTGATCAAGAGGCGCATACAAACCTCCCCTGATAGGCCCTAGACCCTACAGTCAGTTTAAACTTAAGCAAATTTGAATGGAGTTCGACTCATTATGGATGAGGCACGTTTTCAATTACCAAGATTTATGATGGGTTTATTATATTCTCGAATCATGCTTTCGGAATTTGCTTAGCGGGTGGAAAGGCGATGCCGTTAACTGTGAATAGCGATAACCGCCGTGAAGTTCTTGCTCAGCCAAGCTCGACAGAGAGCTCGCTACAGGTGATGATTAAAAGATTATTTTAATTGTAACATGTAGATTTTGTGGTGAAACATTATACATATAGTTTTGTGTTGAATGTGAAATTGAATAGTTTATTTCGTTCCAGTTATATCATATTTGTCTTGTCGTTTTTCAGTATTAAGCTGTTCTTCGTCTCGTGTTCTTCTTCTTCGTGAATGTGTTATTATACATTCAGTGTTACACAGAGTTATTCTACTGGGGAAGGAGGTATTTTTATAATGTAGCCATATTTTTGTCACCACAACTTTGAATGAACACTACCAGAAATAGTATCTCAGTGATTTGTTCGTTTCTGATTCGAACATGAACAAGATGGAAGGACATTCCAGCCTATAGATATATCGCTCCTATTCCAGTAATGACAATGATTCGTTTGGTTTGGTTTGGTTTGTCACTATACTGTAATTTTATATGCACTTTGGGCTAATTAGATCAGGAATTACAGTTTAACGTGAGTTATGAACCATTAACAAACATCCATGCCACAGCAAGGATTCGAACATGAAGCCTGTGGTAACAAAGGGCAAAGCGCTAGCCAATTGGCCGTCAGACAGCGTATTTGGAAGAGGAAAAGGAAATATGTCACAGTTGAGGATATTCACTCCAAAACGGGATGGTGAATTGTGGAATACTGCCTCCTCCCTCTCCAGTGAATATTGGACAACGTTGAATTTACCACTCAGCCGCTATTCCAGAGGATAACAACTTCGAGTAGAAATGTCTTTATTTGAAAAAAAAAAAAGAACTCAAAAGTTTCAAAGAATGCTTAGATTTGAATCATAAGAATTATTAAAAGTACGCACTTACAATTGCACAATTAACTAGTGCACTTGCATTTATTATTAAAAATGTGTACATCTGTTTGAAAGAGGAGGCAAACATAAAAGCACACTTGCTACTTGAGATGCTAAGTGGGGATGACTGTTATTACAAATATCACTTTGAAAAGTCAGATGGAATTGATCAAGAGGCGCATACAAACCTCCCCTGATGGGCCCTAGACCCTACAGCCGCTTCAGACTTAAGCAAATTTGAATGGAGTTCGACTCATTATGGATGAGGCACGTTTTCAATTACCAAGATTTATGACAGGTTTGTTATATTCTCGAATCATGCTTTCGGAATTTGCTTAGCTGGTGGAAAGGCGATGCCGTTAACTGTGAACAGTGATAACCGCCGTGAAATTCTTACTCAGCCAAGCTCGACAGAGAGCTCGCTACAGGTGATGATTAAAAGATTATTTTAATTGTGACATGTAGATTTTGTGGTGAAATCTTATACATGAAGGAAAAGCGAAACTTATTTCAGTCAAACTTAACAGTTTATAAACAGTTATATTACATTTGTGTTGTTCTTTACCGTATTAAAGTAGCTTTAAATTGCGTCTTTTACAATTGAAACAAATGTATAACAGATACAGATTCAGCGTTACACAGAGTTATTCTACTGGCGAGGGGGTGTATTTTCATAACGTACTCATATTTTGACACCAAAACATTGAATGAACACTATCAGAAATAACATGCTTTTTTTCCCTTTCTACTTCTATCTTTAACAAGTTGGAAGGCTATTCCATCGTACAGATGTATCGTGCCCATTCCAGTATTGACTGGGAGACATTAAAATCAGTTACATTTTTTGCTCATAAAAAAGGACTTGGCTACTTTGTAACCCATAAGAAGCCTGTTAAACTTCAAGAAAGAAGAAAATTACATAAAAATGTTGATGCAGAGAAAACAAGGAAAATTTTGCTGGATTATCTTAAAACCGAATACTCAAAATAATGAAAGTAAAAAAAAAAAAAAAAAAATTCAAAATCAACTCGAATTATTACCAGAAATAAGTTTTAAACCCTATTTCCAAAGAAGACATTCCATCACTTTACTTTAACAATCTACACTGTGTTGTTTCATCGAGATAAGGCTACCATCATACACCTTAACAATCTACACTGTGTTGTTTCATCGAGATAAGGCTACCATCATACACCTTAACAATCTACACTGTGTTGTTTCATCGAGATAAGGCTACCATCATACACCTTAACAATCTACACTGTGTTGTTTCATCGAGATAAGGCTACCATCGTGCACCTTAACAATCTACACTGTGTTGTTTCATCGAGATAAGGCCACCATCATACACCTTAACAATCTACACTGTGTTGTTTCATCGAGATAAGGCCACCATCATACACCTTAACAATCTACACTGTGTTGTTTCATCGAGATAAGGCTACCATCGTGCACCTTAACAATCTACACTGTGTTGTTTCATCGAGATAAGGCCACCATCATACACCTTAACAATCTACACTGTGTTGTTTCATCGAGATAAGGCTACCATCATACACCTTAACAATCTACACTGTGTTGTTTCATCGAGATAAGGCTACCATCATACACCTTAACATCCTACACTGTGTTGTTTCATCGAGATAAGGCCACCATCATACACCTTAACAATCTACACTGTGTTGTTTCATCGAGATAAGGCCACCATCGTGCACCTTAACAATCTACACTGTGTTGTTTCATCGAGATAAGGCCACCATCATACACCTTAACAATCTACACTGTGTTGTTTCATCGAGATAAGGCCACCATCATACACCTTAACAATCTACACTGTGTTGTTTCATCGAGATAAGGCCACCATCGTGCACCTTAACAATCTACACTGTGTTGTTTCATCGAGATAAGGCCACCATCGTGCACCTTAACAATCTACACTGTGTTGTTTCATCGAGATAAGGCCACCATCATACACCTTAACAATCTACACTGTGTTGTTTCATCGAGATAAGGCTACCATCGTGCACCTTAACAATCTACACTGTGTTGTTTCATCGAGATAAGGCTACCATCATACACCTTAACAATCTACACTGTGTTGTTTCATCGAGATAAGGCCACCATCATACACCTTAACAATCTACACTGTGTTGTTTCATCGAGATAAGGCTACCATCGTGCACCTTAACAATCTACACTGTGTTGTTTCATCGAGATAAGGCCACCATCATACACCTTAACAATCTACACTGTGTTGTTTCATCGAGATAAGGCCACCATCGTACACCTTAACAATCTACACTGTGTTGTTTCATCGAGATAAGGCCACCATCGTGCACCTTAACAATCTACACTGTGTTGTTTCATCGAGATAAGGCCACCATCATACACCTTAACAATCTACACTGTGTTGTTTCATCGAGATAAGGCCACCATCATACACCTTAACAATCTACACTGTGTTGTTTCATCGAGATAAGGCCACCATCATACACCTTAACAATCTACACTGTGTTGTTTCATCGAGATAAGGCCACCATCATACACCTTAACAATCTACACTGTGTTGTTTCATCGAGATAAGGCCACCATCATACACCTTAACAATCTACACTGTGTTGTTTCATCGAGATAAGGCCACCATCATACACCTTAACAATCTACACTGTGTTGTTTCATCGAGATAAGGCCACCATCATACACCTTAACAATCTACACTGTGTTGTTTCATCGAGATAAGGCCACCATCATACACCTTAACAATCTACACTGTGTTGTTTCATCGAGATAAGGCCACCATCATACACCTTAACAATCTACACTGTGTTGTTTCATCGAGATAAGGCCACCATCATACACCTTAACAATCTACACTGTGTTGTTTCATCGAGATAAGGCTACCATCATACACCTCAATCTATTGCTTTATATTTCAGGAAAAAAGTGCGAAATAAAACCGGAATTGAGGCTTTTCCACTAAAAAGCATCCTACTTGAATCCTCCAACGTGTCTTCTAGGGATTACTGTGCATTTGGGTTTTTGAAACATTGGATGGAGATAGTAGAGGAAGAGTGATATTTGAGAAAGGCTTTTAACTTTGCGAATCTATTTGTAATACGATACTTTATGAGTTCCTTACACTAAATGTCACGTGAAACGATGAAACAGAATTCATCCAAGTGTGAAATTGATTTAGTAAAATTTGAATATTGGGGTCCTGATAGCCAAATGACTAGAGCTCGGTGCCACAGACATCACTTTAGAGTCCCGGAGGTGAAATGTAGTGGTTCGGAATCCACTTTAAGCCTTAGGTCTGGTCTACTATGATTGTAGAGCTTAGGGCTGACAATCCTACCCTTAAGAAGAAAATATCCCTATCTCGAAATTTGCCACTAGTCAGAGGACATTGACCCACCATTGGGCTGTTGCGCCAATGAAATGGAAGAAAAATTGATGATTAGCATTAAAGTAAGTCAACATTTCAGATAATTAAATTAATATACTAAAAAAAGTTTTCATGAAAACAATAGAACTGAAGGAGTTATTTTTATTTTTGTAGTGTTGTGGGTTGGAACAACTCAGATTTTAATTGGAAGTGGTTGGGTTGAGATGCTTGAGACACAGGTTGGAGAATTCATACTTTTATTGACACGGGTACAAATACCACATATACACAATTAACTACAGACAATATTTAACACATTTAAAGACAGATAATTCTAGATTTGTGAAAAGAATTCCACTTAACCAAAGCCGAAAACCTTATGCTTCGGTTTGCGCGGAATATATACTTTTTTTTTCTGGTGAGAGTCTCTAGGCCAACTAATAAGCAGGATTGCGTTGAATATATTATGAGAATTTACAAACTAAACGATTCTCAATAGAAGCACGTGATTGCACTGTATTAAACGTTTTTCAGAGGCGGGTGAGAGTCCGGAGGCCTACTGACTATTTCTCTTAAATGCCACAGGGGAGCTCTTGCACTGCGTAGGGAGGAGGAAGCACAGTAACATTTTAAATTAAAAAAATTAAATACAAAAATATCTATTTAATTTACATAAATTGTTAGTATTATAATCCATATTAGGCTTCACAATTTTATCCACAGTCATATCAGTATTAAAAATTTTCGTTTTTCAGGTAATTTGCTCTAAAATATTGCATGCAAATTTCTTAGCTTTAATTTAATAAACGACTTACCGATAATCTAAAATTCATAACTAATTCATAATTCATAAAATTTTCTAGAATTTATTACATAATCAAGTTGAATTATTATTCAAGTAAAAGAAAGAAAAAGTAGAAGTACCGAAATAAAAAAATTTTATGAATTACAGTTCATTTTATATTCAATAATTTTTATAAAAGCAATTTAAAAATTTGATCTAAATTATAACAATTCATTCAAGTATGTCATAAAAGTGTCATTACATTTAGTAAGTATTAAAACTAAATCATTATTTATTAATCCCATGCAAAAAAATCCCATGAAAAGCTTGGTATAAAGAGAAAAGGGGTTTATATGAAAAGAAATATAAATTTATTAAAATGTTTTTTTATCCAAAATTAAAAAAAAAAATTATGAATTCCTAAAATCTTAGTGATGTAAGGAAAAATTAAATATAACGACTTCCGACGTAGATATAATAGATGTGTACATGTTCTGTTTAAATAAATAATTACGTAAAAATTGCTTTTGAAAATAATTAGGAAGGAACACATTAAACAAGAATTATGTACGATGGTGTCAAAAAACACAGTAAAAAGCACTGAATATTTTATTAGAATATGAAACTTTTTATCAGAACTAATTAAAAATGAAACGGCAAATTAAATCGATTACTTTTAGTCTGTAAAATAAAGGCTGCAAAATAGGCAACATAACTAAACAAAAATTAATAATATGCTAATTATTTTTATTATTCATAAATTAAACAACTTTTAAAATATTTTAAATTATAATGGATTAATATATAAATTCAACATTAAATCATAGTAGCCTTTCAAATGTGAATCTGACTAACTTATCCCCACAATTGAATTAATTACGTTTCTATTACAGACTAAAATATTTGTTTCTTTCTTTTGTTTACGTCAAAATACTTAATCACAGCACTCATTTTTAAAATATTACCGCATTTGAAGTTGTGTTTACTTTAAATAATAAAAGACTTTGATTTGTTTTTAATTAAAAAGGACCTAAAATGCACATCGTTATTTGAAAAATTGTAATCTGTTGCATTTACCAGAAGAGAAATAATTCCTAAATAATAATATCATAAATATTGCTACAAAATTTTTTATGAATATGTAAGTAATTGTGTATTTACAATTAGTTGTACTTAAAATTGCTGAATTTATTTGCACATTATATATATATATAACAAAACAAACACTCAAGAGCCAAAACATTATGATCACCCCATTTTGCAATGAACTCGCCTGGACGGCGTGGAAGGCACGTGATCAGGTGGAAGTGGTATTTAACTGCTGCTGGTGAGTCTGAAGAATCATTCTTTCACTTACTTCTGTCTGTGATGGGAAAGGCTGAGGATCTAAGCGACTTTGATAGAGGGCAGATTGTAATGGCTCGAAGGCTCGGAACAAGTATTTCCCGAAACTGTACGACTCGCGCGTTGTTCGCGATCTACAGTTGTTAGTACTTCTGCAAAATGGATGAATGACGGTGAAACCAGCAGTAGACGACATGGTGTTGGACGTCCACACGCTATCAAAGAAAAGGTCGTCGGAGACTGTCTCGCATGGTGAAGCAAAACCGGAGCCAGACAGTGGCTCAGCTGACAGCCCAATACAATGCAGGACCAAGTAGAATAGTATCGGAGCACACTATTCAGCGGACACTGTTGGATATGGGACTACGCAGCAAACTTCCCACTCGTATACCTTTGCTGACCAAGTGTCATCTCCAACTGCGCCTGCGCTGGGCCCGGGAACATCGTGATTGGTCCATGGATCAGTGGGAGATAGTTGCCTGGTCAGATGAATCACGGTTTGTCATTCATCACGCTGATGGCCGTGTCAGGATACGCCGTCTTCCAGGCGAACAGTTGCTCCCTCAATGTACAGTAGGTCATACACAGGCCGGTAGTGGCGGTATTATGCTTTGGGGGACGTTCTCTTGGGCGTCTCTGGGACCCGTGGTTGTGGTAGAGCAGACCATGAATGCTATAGGTATCTGAACATCATTGCGGACCAGTTGCACCCTTACATGGCCTCTGTTTTTTTAGCTGGAAATGGAATGTTTCAACAGGACAACGCCCCTTGTCACAAGACTAAAATTGTGTTGGAATGGTTCCAGGAACATGATGCTGATCTCAATCTCACCGGATCTCAATCCGATAGAACACATTTGGGATGTCCTGGGACGGCAGCCAATTCGCCACCAATTCGGAATATCTCGGATTTGCGTGACCGTTACTTATACATCTGGTACAATCTGTCTTCGGACATCTACCAAGGACTTGTGGCATCCATGCCAAGACAGGTTGAAGTTGTGTTGCGCGCCAAAGGTGGGCCAACTCGTCATTGACAGGTGGTCATAATGTTTTGGCTGTTGAGTGTATATGCTCAGTATAGATGGCATTTGATATATTTTACAGAATCAAAGTATTTGACGCTATATATCAATAAATATGCATACAAGAAAGTATATATGATATGGCAGTATAACTTTGGAATGACTTCCAGGAAGACTAGAAGTAATTGACCCACATTTGCTTGTCGTTTGGGCTTAAGTTCAGAATTATTTATACCAAGCAGCCTGAATATTGATGGAGAAAGTGGCACTTTCTTAAATATGATCGGGATCAAGTATAAATACGTTTGATATATTTAGCTCAATAATGCATGTTTATACAATAAATTGATAGCATAACATTATGTATGACTTAGAACGGTCTGATGTACATGCTGTTGGGTTTATGTACTGGTGGAATTCGGTTCAAAATGCGACAAGTGAAATAGATCCGAAAGTTCCCGAATCTACTGTGAGCAAGTGCAATATTTCCATTGGGTTCAAGAAGGAAGAAAAGGAAATGTACCAAATTTGAGGATATTCACTCCAAAATGGGATGGTGAATTGTGGAGTACTACCCCCTTCCTCTCCAGTGAATATTGAATAACTTTGAATTTACCACTTAGACGCTATTCCAGACGTGAACAACCTCAAGTAGAAATGCCTTTATTTGAAAAAAAAGGCACTCAATTTCAGGGAATGTTTAGATTTTTTTTTGCCAATGAAGAAGGAGGAGGAGAAAATATACATCCATTTTAACTTTCTTTATATTTATGTGCTTAGATATTCACAGCCAATATCGTGATGTGCCTGTCTAGCTCTGAAAATGATCACAGTCACAAGACAATTTATAGATTATTATTATATGCAATGTCAGAATATTACTCGCATTGGACCAGTTTTACGATTTTTGGAAACCTTACAAAGATCACTGAAAAATGGATTAATAAGATTAATTAACATTACGACGAATGAAGCCGAATAATGACTTACGTGTGTATATCTTCTGCTGAGAGATGTACTTCTCCAGTCTTTGCGGAGCGCTATTTCGGCGCCGTACTTGCCGACCGTCCCGTTGTCCACAAGGATGAAGTAGGAGTGGTGGTTGTTCAAGACGGCGAAGCGGCTCTTGGGGAAGATATGCTGTGGTAGGGCACTGTCACCTGAAAGGCAATTCAATAAAAAAGCATGAAAAAGGAGGCCATGTATACAAAAAATTACTAAGATAGGGTATTTCAAAAGACTAGACTTGTTCCGAAAAGAAAATTTAAATACGATTGCCATACAATTAGTTATTATTATTATTTTTCATTTATTTTTAATTCAGTTATTATTATTATTTTTTTTTTTTCAATATTTTGGAAGTCACAGAGAATTTCCGATAAGTTAACTTATAACAAGATTATGAATTGTGTTTAATTATTATGATTATCAATACATTTAAAAGCTTGGAATAAACACAAGCAGAAATATGGGTATTCTGCATCACATATTACGTTTGCAGAATTAAATTATTACAGATTGTTAAATGTTTTCGAATACCAGCCCCTTTTACTCTCTACAGCAGATGCAAGGTGTAACATGGCGAACCTTATATACTACATCTAAATTTTTCCGACACAATTTTGAGCAAACACTCCAGTGGTAGGGGATCGATCCCCCTCTACCCTCCTCGGCCTTCCCAAACTTTCTGAAAGGGCATTCTGGTCTATGGATTTATTGTGCCCCACTTCGACATAGACATGGGATTCAGTGTAGCTCTGCTTGTCTAACTAGGCTTTCCTAATGTGGAAATCCAAAGCGTTCATGACTACACTACTGCAGCCCCCTTAATACGATATAAAAGGAAGATATTTAAAAAAATAAAAATGTTACACCATAAAAACGTATACCTATTTGCCACGTCTATGTTGCAATGTACCTGACTAAGTCATTGGCCTCATACCCTTCGTAATACAAAAGATGCACCCATAGTAATATTAGAATTAATTAAAAAAAAAAAGCTTTGAATTATCCTCTTTCAAATGCTACCAAACCGCAGTTTTACCTTGTGTATTTAAAAAATATTTTCTACTCAAATGGAGGCCTCTTCACCATTATTGAGCAAAAAATTATGTATATATATATATATATATGAAATATTTTAAAAAACAATGATATATATATGTAATATTCCTTTTATAATATTTTTCAAAACAAACATTTTACACTTTTTTTAAAGATGAATTTTTAATCGAAAAAAGATACAACAGTATCTTTATGAACATGATTAGCGCATTATTTCGGATCGAATTTTGGCGGATTGTCGCACATCGATTATAATAGCTTTTATTCCTGAAGGTTGAATAGATTGAGTTTTTCCCTGTATAATTCCCAAATATGTGACAATTATCTTTATAATAAAACATTGTTTCCATGACTGTTTTAGACAACAACATTAATCTACCAAAGTGGGGTTCGCTGTTACTTGAAAATATATTACGTTATAAATGGTCTTCATATAATTGGTGCAAGGGGTTCCACAACACAAAAATGCAAAAATGCTAAAGTTCAAAAGATGGATGCGTTACATAATGCATTTTATAATTTACTAGCAGTTATGACGTGACGTCCCTTGGTTATAGAAAATAAATAATTTTGGTAAACTACTCAACGTCTATGAAGAATTAAAAACATAAAATTTTAAACAACTTCTGTTAAATATCACAAATTGGCTAAGTTTATCAATCATTTTTACATAAGAATTCTAAATAATTTTTTTTTTTTTTTTTCTTCTCACAATAATTTAGCATTTATTTTCAAGAAAATATTAGTATTAGTTAGGAAAATCAATTGAAAAAAAAATATTAAAAAAAAAATGTTATTATTTTTTTGCAGTAACTTAACTAATGTTAACTAATTTTTTACATATATTTAACGGCTGGAGTCATTTGGTGTATAATAAATCAAATAGCAATAAAAAAATCCCATATTATTAAAAAATTATTATTACAAATTTTTCGTAACTTTTTGAATTTTTGAAAAGAAATAATAAATTCAAAAAAAAAAAAAAAAAATTGAACTTTTAAGTGATATAGTTTTTAACTTATTTTTGAAACACAGCAAAAATACATACATATACATTTTTTTATTGAAATTAAATTTTATAAATTTCTTGAAATGTAAATATTTCCAGTTTCTATGCCAGAATATTTAAGCAGCCCAAAATCAATTCAGAAAATACACAACTGATTTCATTTTGTTTAGATTCTTTCGTTTTTCAAATCGGAAGAATTTTAAGACCGCTTGAAATATACCTGTAGACTTGATCACGTTCAATTTTGCGCGATGGAAAATGGAAAAATGATTTGTCTAATTTAAAAAAAAAAAAATGTTTTTCGATTGGAAAACTTATAAACAGTAACATAAAAAAAAATGTAACGAACTATTGAAACAGATAACGAATTCAAATTGTATAAAATGAGGTATGAAAATTCTGAGATTTGGTTTCACAGATTTTTGTAATTTCGTATTTTTCAGATATTTTTGCATTTTGGAATATGCGATTTGAAATTCCAACTTTAATACATTCTAAACTTCTAAAAATACGTATGCAAACTGTTTTTCTTTCTTGAGTTCAATTTTGAGAAGTAAACAGACAAATCATTGAATTACTTTCTTAATATAAATCGAAAATCATAAATTTAAATTTCTTATTCTCGTCAGGTGCAAAACAGACTGAATTGAAAATTCAGGTAGGGGTTGTCGCTTTTGAATTCAATTCTCAGTTTGCGCGCAAGACAAGAAGTATTGAAACTGTTAGCAGGCATAAAAAAATTTTGTTTTGTTATCGAAATAAAATTTCTTATTCTGAATAAACAACGCATTATTCATAGAACAACAATTGAAAATAAAGATAAGAATTAAAATGTAAAGAATAATAAGAATTAAACAATAGAATAAGAATTAAAATGAAACTACAGTATTAAATTGTGTAACTCGAAGAAATAAAATATACAATTTCATCTTCTCTGTCTCTCATCCCTCTCTCTCTATTTTTTTTCTAATGCAGTTAGCAAACACTTAGACAGCTTGGTCTTGGATGCCTTAAGGCAAAGCTCTGCACAGACGTTACTCACTTTGCATTACGCAAGGGGCGCGTGTAACTTGAAGATAAGCCACGGACGCGGAGTAACAACACCACCGCCACGCTCTACGATCCTATTAGACCGGGACCTACGGTTTAAAGTGGATTCCGAACCACTACAAACATCCATGGGACCGCCAAGGGACTCGAACCCGAAACCTAAGGTACCGAGCGCCAGAGTGGCGCCACTCGGCCGTTGAGGCCCTCCCTCTCTGTATTAGGCGTTTTATTTTCTTACAGACATTCTCTTCTTTTCTTACCCTCTTCACCTAATCTCCTCGTCCTTCTTACAAATATTTCACTTCCTCTCATCTTTCTTTTTACATACATTTGTTCTCCTCCTTTTTTCTTATAAATATTTCACCTCTTCCAACTTTCTTCTTACAAATATTACACGCCCTCTCTTTTTTCATATATATATTTCACCTCCTCCCCCTCTTATATATATTTCACCATTCCTCTTACATATATTTGACCTCCTCTCCTCTTGCTTCTTACAAATATTTTAAGTTCTTTCTTTCTTCTTTACATTTCACCTCCTCTCCTCTTTCTTTTGCAAATATTTCACCTTCTTCCCTCTTCCTTCTTATAAATATTTTATCTCCTCCTCTCTTTGCTCCTTACAAATATTTCTTTGTTCAATTTTAACTGAATAAACCAAGTTTCGTTCACTCACTAAACTATATTAATGAAGCCAAAGAGAAAGGTGGAAATGGATGGAAATTCTAAGGAAGTTCCTGATTGTGAGCGTAAAATGGGGATGCATATTGTACTAGTCAACATAAAAGTGAATGCGTGGTAAAATACAGGCATGCAACAACACTCACCACTAGGCCATGAATCGAGACTCAGTTAATTTGCTCTGAATATTGCTGAGCATGATGTGATTTCCAATATAACCATGGAATTTAAAACAAATCCAAAGAACCTGATGTTGTAAAAGTTATGAAAGAAAGCCGGATTAAATGGCTGAAAATACATTTTCAGATATAACGGCACAAATCGTGTGGGCTGTTTTTCATGGCATGGACTTGGTCCTCTGGTGCGACTGGACCGAACATTGACTGGAAATGCTTATGTTCAGCTACTTGGAGATCACTTGCAGCCATTCATGGACTTCATGTACCCAAACAACGATGGGATTTTTATGGATGACAATGCGCCATGTCACCGGGCCAAACTGTTCGCGATTGGTTTGAAGAACATTCTGGACAATTCCAACGAAAGAATGATCTGGCCACCTAGATCGCCCAACATGAATCCCATCGAGCATTCATGGGACATCATCGGAGGTCTGTTCGTGCCCAAAATCCTGCACCATCAACGCTTTTTCACTATGGACGTCTATCGAGACAGCATGGCTCAATATTCCTACAGAAAGACTTCCAACGACTTGTTGAGTCCATGTCACGTCGAGTTGCTGCACTTCGCCGGGTGAAAGGAGGGCCGACACGATATTAAGAGGGTATCCCATGACTTTTGTCACTTCAGTGTATAAGAGATAAGGTATTTTAAAGATTTCCGTACTTAAAGGAATCCTTGACTAGTTCAAGTTCTTCGACTGTTTTGATCTAAAACATATTCATTACTGTTCGTAATGTTGTTGTTTTCTAATGCAGCTCTCAACACAGAGCCCAATTAGAACAACAGCAACATTACGAAAAGTAATGAATATGTTTTTATCCGAATCAAGAGCTAGAACAAGTAAAAGATTCCGTAAAAAGTACTGGAAATCTTTAAAATACACGTTTGTTCTCTTATAGAGAATTCTTTATGAAGAAGTTTACTTTTATGAAGCTTTCTCCAGTGAACATCAAATATTTACTACGCGCGGTAAAGATTTTGCAATACAAACGCTTAACCTTTTACGACTTCATGGCTTTGTTTTAGTGTTTGGGTTTCAAATAACTGCAGGATTTGGCGGAAAGTAAATTTCTGTTGTTTTGCTCCGGTTAAAGGCGATTTTGACATGTGTGTTATAAATAATTTATATAAGTACAACGGTAGAGAATCTTTCGAGGTGTATAAATTACATTTAATACATTTAAATCTAATCTAATTAAAAACAAGTAATATAAAAAAAAAAATGTAAACTTAATTCCTACTTTTTCACTATATTGTAGAAAATCCTTTATAAATAAATTTCATTCATTTTTTAAGTTTATCTGGCGCCATCTACTGGTAGATATATGCAACTAAAAAAACTAAAATTAATTAATTATCTAAAAACTAAAATTAATTAATTAATTAAGTTTAATTACTGAATTAATATTTGAAAAACTGTATTAACATCGAGTTGTTCCAGGTATCGAGTAACTACATGTTCGAAAAAATATATTTGAACTTGTGTGGATGAATGAAAAGTATTTTATTAACGATCGAAAATTTGAGCAAGATATATATAGGGGAGAGTGTGAGCTAGAAGGAATTGAAAAAAAAAATAAAATGAAATTTAACAATAATTTATTATTTTTGAAGACAATTAAATCGTACTTTAAAGCTGTTATACTGTAATTGTTTGTGTTAGTGCTGAAGCGAAATTCATCTAATTTGAATTTAGCATTTGAATACAATAACATAAGTTGTTTGCTGAAAGAACTTTGAAAATATATTTTTATTATGCGTTTACGAGATATTATGTTTACCACAAAAAAAAAAGTAAATAAAGCGTGGGAAGAAAATGAATAAAATCAAGTTAAGTTATTATTTAAAACAGATTAATCTACCCATTAAGAGATCAACCTCCTCTTCTTCTCAATTGTAGAGTGCAGATTGTAATTGGCTGTCCGTTGGATCGAGACGCTGGAGACACAGGTTAGAGAACTCGCAGCTTTGAATAACACACTCACAAAACGCCACACACATACAGTTAGACACAAAACAATATGCAACACATTTAAGGACATATAATTATAGATTTGCGGAAGGCTCCATTTCTAAGCCCGAAAATTCGAAACTCGGCCACGCGCAGGTTGCACGAAAGATATTTTCAAAGATAGCGAAGATATCTTTCGCAGCACAAAAAGATACTTCCTCTCCAGGTACTAGATAGAATCTCTAGGTAAAGATATTTTTCAGGGTACAAAAGATACTTCCCTCTGAAACTCGGCTGCGCGCAGTTGCATGAAAGATACTTGAAGAAGAGACTCTATATTTCGGGCAGCACAAAGGCGACATACCCTCTCCGAAGAAGGGTGAGAATCTGTAGATCAACTAATGCAGGGGGTATGCTAAATATATTTCCTCTCGGGATTGACAGAATATAAAACTACGTTTCTACGTTCTTAAACATTTCTCAGCGGAGCAGATTGCGCTGCACTTCCTCTCGGGTGAGAGTCTGGAGACCAACTCACCATTTAATTGCTGGTCTGACAGGGGTGGTCTTACCAGTGTAGGAGAAAGCATGATTTCATTCTTCCATCTTATGTTAAATGTATATGAGTTTTATTAGATATATAATTAAAATGTATTATATTTATACCTTTTATATATTATAAAAAATCCTAACACAATAATGTTTTTACATATTTTACTATTTTTTATTAAATTTTCCAAAAATCTAACATTTTCATAAATATTGGGGTTAAAAACACGATAAAAATACTGATACACAGGAGTTTTGTTACCCGTTACAAAATGACCAACGAACTTGACGTAACGATGGGACAACGTAAAAAAAAAAACTTTAACTGTTCTACAGAATTTTTACAAAAAAAGTGTTCTCCCCTTTTATGTATCTTTATCGTGATGAAGAACAAATCTCGTATTCACCAACGCAGAAAAACAAACTGTCACTTAGCGGAGAGCGCTAAACAAGGTGACGGCACGCACTTTGTCGATTACAGACGCGGCAGCACTTAGTTCAAACAACGCTCCGCACCAATGCCCCAATCGATAATGACACTTCCAGAAACCCGGAGACACTGCTTTTCCATTTAAACTTCAATCAAATACACATTCCGTGATTAGTGTTTCTCAGATCTAAATTTGACATGATAACGACAAATGCATATGGAAAAATATGAGCACTGTCAAAACTTATATTTCGAGAATGTTATCAAGAATATATCGTTGGATTATAAATATTATCATGCCTAAATGCAAACTAGAAGATTCATTTATGATACAGGATAGTGCAGCCAGTGAGTATTAGGTTCGAATCCGCTGTAACGTACGTTGGAGTCACTGCTTTTCAGAAACGAGGAGATGTAATGGCGATTATGTGCCTAAAGTTTCTCGTATAGTTATTTTGGCACGCTATAGCGAACTATTTTTCCATTGTGTAGGAGGAAACATGACTACAATTCTCATTTCTATTCTATGACAATATGCACAACGGATATTTAAAAATACATGCCCATTATATATTTTAAGTAAGTAATTCTTTCTTCTAGATTACATTTAATAATACATATTTTTTAATATAAGTCTGAATTTCTTCGAGCCTACTGGCGATTTACGTACATAGAAAACCAACATGAAAGGAAAATTGGGTTTGATTTTTGTATTACTAAAAATATACAGATACCGAACTGAAATTTGAATAGCTGGTTGGAAATTTCCAAACGTTCTAGAATACTTCAAGGAACTACCAGGACAATCACTTACAAAAATCTTTCCAGAACTAATTACACTCCTTTACCCCTAACTTGGAGAAAATATTGATACACGAAGTGATGTTACTGTTATAAAGTGACCAACGAACTTGACATAAAAGATAGGTTAATGTAAAAACTTTAAATGTCGTCAGAATTTAACCAAAAAAAAGTGTTTCAATTTCTTTTCAATGAATTCCCGATCGTGATGAAGAACAAATCTTTCTGTATTCACCAACGCAGAAAACAAACTGTCACTTAACGGAGAGCGGCAAACAAGCGGCACGCACTTTGTCGTTTTGAACGCGGCAGCACTTAGTCAACAAAACGCTCCACACTAATGCACCCAATCGATAATGACACTTCCAGAAACCCCAGAACACTGCTTTTCCATTTAAGCTTGCCTTCAATCAAATACGCATTCCTACCTGATTAGTGTTTCAGATCTAAATTTGAAGTGAAACTTGACAGAATGCATATTGACAAAATATGAGCTCTGTCAAAACTTATATTTCGTGAATATTAACAATCATGAAGTGTATGAATATTAACAATAACAATAACAATCATACAATTGTGAATATTAACAATATTAACAATCGTGAATATTAACAATATACATCGTTTTGTTGTAAATATTGTCTTGCTTAAATGCATCTAGAATATTAATTCATGGCACATGGATATTGCTGAAAGGGAATGTGCCCCAAGGAAGGAGTGAGTTTAGTTATGAGCGTATAATGATTACTGCATTCTGAAACTACGCAGGAGATTTGTATGGCATGGCGATTGTAACGTGCGTATAGTTCCTCGCCTAGTTATTTTGTTTAAGAAAACTCAGTATTTAGAACTCGATGTTATTACACCAAAGGCGATTGAATGGCCGAGTGTCTAGTTCCTGGCGCTCCGTACCGCGGGTTTTCGGGTTCGAGCCTCGGGTAAGTTACTATAGATGTTTGTAATTGGATCAGGAAATCCACTTTAAACTGTAGATCCCGATCGCGCCTTAGCTGTAGAGCGTTTGGCGTAGTGTTGATAACCATAAACCTTAAAGAAAGCTCTTCTGTGTAGAAATCTGCCAGTAGGCAGACGGACTTAACCATAGGGCTGTTGCGCCACTGAGGATGATGATGAATTCCATTTAATGTATATATATATAATTCTGAATTTCTTTTTTTTTTATCAACAAGGCCTCATTCACAGTTTACGTACATATAAAATAACATGAAGAAAGGAAACACAGGTTCGATTACCCTTGGGGAATTGTAACTAAGAAAATACCGATTAGAGATGGTGACAACATTTCAGAATTGACATTTGGTATAACTGGTTGGAAAATTTCCGAACATTTCTCGAATGCAACATTAAGTACCAGGCAATCACACGTAGCAAAGTCTTCCAGAAATTGTTACTCACCCTTAATAACCTAACTTGGGAAAATATGATTTTTTTGGAAGTGGGCGGTGTTACCCGTTATAAGTGACCAACGAACTTGACGTAATCATAGATTATCGTAAAGAAAAACTTAAACTGTCCTCAGAATTTAACCAAAAAATAATTTCATTCCTTTCAATGTATTCTTATCGGGATGAAGAACAAATCTGTATTCACCAACGCAGAAAACAAACTGTCCACTTAGCGAGCGGCAAACAAGGCGATGGCGCGCGCTGTCGTTACAGGCGCGGCGGCGCGGATTCCGACGACGCTCCGCGCTGGCGCAAATCGATAAGCTGGCCTCTTCAAAACCTGACCTTTCAACTTTTCAACGCAAACTTCAAATCAATGCATTCCTGATTAAAGGTGTTCAGTTCTAAATCTGAAATGAAAACTTGGCAAAATGCAATAAAATATGAACATAGAAAAATTAAATTTCGTGAATATTATCAAATGTATTGTTGGATTGTAAATATTATCGTGCTACTAGATTTTGGTTGTTTGTCGTTCTATGTGGTATTTTGTGCACACTTTAGGATAATTAGACCAGGACCTACAGTTTAACATGGTTTCGAACAACTAACAAACATCCAGGGTCACCGTCAGGATTCAGTCTGCGCAATGATTGCCAAAATATGTAACTAGAAGATTGGTTTATGACCCAGGGATAATATGGGCGAAGGTGTGCAAGAGGAATTAGTTTCGAATCCACTGTGGCGTCAAATTGCAGTAACTGCATTCAGAAACTAGGAGATTTAATGATTATTGTCATAAAGTGAGTTAAGTTCCTCGCATAGCTATTTTTGCTCAAATTTTGCTTGATGTTATTACAATAGGGATCTAAATGGTCGAGTGTCTAGCTCTCTGGCGCTCGGTGTCACATAGGTTTCCGGGTTCGAGTCCCGGCTGTGCCATGGATATTTGTAGTGATTCGGAATCCTCTTTAAGCCGTAGTTCCCGCTCTCATATGACTGTAGCCAGTCACGAAGCCCTGTCAAAATTCTCACACACATAATTACAAAATTGTATAAAGACAACTTAGCTTTAGGCACAGTGATAGTACCAGTGGTGTAGTAGTAATAGTTCTAGTAATTACATCACAACAAAAAAGCAGCTACAGTATTCCATGCAATGCTGTAGCTTAGGTCAGCTTTATATGGGGAAAGTTGTAGCTAAATTATTTCCTTGACCTATATGCTTATAGCAACATTCCTAACTACCATGCAGAAGAGCTAAGGTTTGAATCTGCTTGAAGTTTGGTTTAGTTTGCCTCTCTACGGTTCATTTTATATGTGCACATTGGACTAATTAGACCAGGACCTACAATTTAACCTTGATTCCGAACCACTCACAAACATCCACGTCCCCGGGATTCGAACCTGGAAACCTGTGGTACCAACGGTGATAGTTGAGACTATGGCGATTGTGACAATCGGTCTAAGCTTCTCGCATTAACAATAAGGTTGTATGATGAAAGCTTTCTGGGTTTCTCTATGCGACATAAATGAGGTACTTTCCTCCCTGAAGCAATGTTTACTCAGCAATACGTAATG